>WNWU01013115.1:858218-880417 GCA_012654045.1 Ptyas mucosa
ACTCCTTTAATCCTCGTCTGTCTGTGTGGGTTTGTGTGTGGGTGGAGGACAGGGACAGAACACCGGGCCTGGATGGATTGTTGTCATTGATGGGAAAATGAATTCCAGAGTTTATCAAGACATTTTGCAGGAAAACATACGACCATCTGTCCGCCAACTGAAGCTCCGCAAAGGATGGGTGATGTAACAGAACAATGACCCAAAGCATACAAGTAATTCAAGAAAAAAATGGCTTCAACAGCACAGAATACGCCTTCTGGAGTGGCCCAGTCAGAGTCCTGACATCAACCCGACTGAAATGCTGTGGCATGACCTTAAGAGAGCGATTCACACCAGACATCCCAAGAATATTGCTACACTGAAACAGTTTTGTAAAGAGGAGTGGTCCAAAATTACTCCAGATCGTTGTGCAGGTCTGATCTGCAACTACAGGAAACATTTGGTTGAGGTTATTGCTGCCAATGGAGGGTCAACTAGTTATTAAGTCCAAAGGTTCACAAACGTTTTCCTCCCTGAACTGTGAATGTTTACATGTTATGTTCAATTAAACCATGGCAACATCTAATGTTTGTGTAGTATTATTTTAAGCAGACTGTGTTTTTCTATTGTTGTGACTTAGATGAAGTTCAGAGCACATTTTATGACCAATTCATGCAAAACTCCACGTAATCCCAAGGGGTTCACATACTTTTTCTTGCAACTGTATGCAAATGTGTTACTACAATTATACGTTTCATTTACTGAGAAGGCTTATGAGCTTTCTGGCACTTACATATCCCATTTTCTTTCTTTCCATCTATCATCTATCTATCTATCTATCATTCTATCTATCTATCTATAACTATTAAAACAGATTTTTCCTATTTCATTTATTAATTTTCACTGCACATTAATTTCAGTACTGCAACCAATATATTCATTAAATAATCTCCACTGAGGAAGAAAGAAATGATTGATTAATGATGTGCCATCAAGTCATTTTTCACTTTCACTAAGCATATAGATAAATCTTCATAGAAAAGATTCATAGATTTATTATTTATTCCTGACTTGTTCTTTCACGACTCCCAGCAGTGGAATCATTACCATTGTAACTAAGCCCGCCCACCTTGCTGCTGCTTGTTTCTTCTTTTTTCTTCCACCTTTCCCAACACTAGAGTCTTCTCCAGAGATTAGTTCTTTACATAATGTGTCTGAAGAAATAATCTGAACATTGTAATTTATGCCTTGAGTTTGGATTAATCTGGTTGGTGATGTTCTGACCTATGTTTCCTGAGTTAGTAAAACACATGAATAGTCTCAAAACCCTGTTTTATTTTAATAGTTGTGAATTTTGTTCATTCACAGATGAGTCCCAAATAGTTGTAAAGAGTCCTTCAGGCTAAGACTGATAATCACCCACCTTTATGTCCCTTGATACACTGCCAAAGACCTAATTGGCAAAGCCACACAGAGTCCAGAATCAAACAGAGCTTCAGACTTTAAACTGCACAGAATTAATAATGTTGCTTCCTGCAAAGGCCCATGTACTTTTGCTCCTCTTTTAAGTCTTATGGGAGGGGCCATTCATCTCCAAGCCCTACTCCTGAGTCATCCTTTTTGTTTTAACTGTTCTTGCCTTCTGGCAGTTTTGCGGGAACAGGCTCTCTCTGTTCCTCTGCCTCGCTGAGGTCTGACTCTGGAGGCTCTAGAGGCAGCACGTACCTCCCAGATGGCCCTTTCTCTGCCTCCAACACAGAGCACTCACCTGAGCCTTCCCCAGACTCCAGGACTGGCCCATGTTCCTCCTCAGACTCTTCACTGTACGACTCTGCTGCCAGCTCCGCAGGCTGCTGGCAGACCACAACAGGTGATCAGCTGGTTTTCTTTGCTAACCACAGGATTTTCAGGATTCTTCTCCAACACCAAGTTCAAAGATGTCAATATTCTTTCTATCCTGCTTCTTTAGAGCCCATGTTTTGCTTTTATTGAGTGTCATAGGGAATACCATGGTTTGCATAATTCAGATCTCTGTAGGTATATCATCATTGCATTTGAATATCTTTCCAAAGTCTTCATGATTGTTGTCAGCCCCAGCCCTGTGACGGTACTTGGGGCAACCATTCATGTGGCGATCACCATTCTGTTGCTGCACACTTTTACTGATGACCATTCCTGTGTGCCTGCTCTCCAGGGTCATCAGCCCCGAGGCATGCCTCTCACTTCGACTTCCCAGCCTCATACTAAATGATGTCAGCATCATGCACCAAAGCAGTTTTTCACCATCTATCACTTTAAGGAAAGATGAAGCAGTGAGGAACAACTGAAGTGGCTTGTGATGGATTGGGGAGGGAGAGGGAGGATACGGGTTAATTGGATAATTGAGTGATTGCACTGGGGTGGAGCTGTATGCTGATTAAAAGGTAATGGGAAGCATGGAGTGTCAGCTCCAACAAAGATTCCTTTCTGTAACACTTTAAGGTTGCTATCTGCTATCAGGATAAACAAACTTGGTTACTGCTTATGATCGTAAAATGGGTCAGTCACATGACCGACCCAGTTTTAAAATGTCATTGACTAAATGCCACAGTTGTAAGTGCAAATGCCATGGTCATTAAGTGAACCCATTGCTCACTATGGCACAGTTTGCAGAAAACAAGAGCCGATTTTCAGCAAAACTATCATAAAAAGTGGCTGTTTTGTTGAGCACCAAAAGTGAAATTACATGCAGGGGCGGGCATGGTCAGAACTTCTTTTTTTTTATTGAAAAAGTTTTTCAAATACAAATTTTTCTCCCTTTCCCCCCCCCCATCCCCCATAGGTTATACATTTAAATCATATAAACTATAAAATACATATCACCCTTCCCTCCCCACCCCTCCCCAACCTCCCCTTCCCCCCCTTCAGACTTCCACTATATAAATCTATTATAACTACAAACATAATATATATTATTCAACCCCTTCATATTCTATCCCCTTTACTCTAATCAGCATAATAATATTTGTCTAATCTCCTTCAGCTGAAAGCTATATAATATTTTCTAGTTTGATATTTATTTTGTATATAATCTATCAATTTTTTCCATTCTTGCACATATTTCTCTTGTGTAGAGTCTTTTAAGAAGGCTGAAATCTTCGCCATCTCTGCAAATCCGGCCATCTTCTGGGTCCATTGATCAATAGTAGGCAGGACATCTTTCTTCCAATATTGGGCGACCAACAGTCTAGCTGCTGTTGCCATATACAATATCAATTTTGTTTCCCCCCTTGTAAAATCCTTAACTATACCCAATAAAAGCAATTGTGGAGAAAATTGTAGCTTTTTCTTCAAAACGTTTTGCATAACCCACCATATTTTTATCCAAAAAGCCTTCACTTTCTTGCAAGTCCACCATATATGATAATATGTAGAATCTAAACAATCACATCTCCAACATTTTGGTTGAACATTAGGATACATACATGACAATTTCTTAGGATCTAAATGCCACCTATAAAACATTTTATAAAAATTCTCCCTCAAATTCTGCGATTGTGTAAATTTAACATTCTGGACCCATATTTTTTCCCAAGTATCCATCATAACTGGTTCTGTAAAATTTTGTGCCCATTTAATCATACAATCCTTAACCAGCTCTTTTTCTGAGTCCCTTTCTAGCAAAACATTGTAAACTCTTTTAATATGCATAGGTCCTTTCTCTTTTATCTGTCTAACCAATTCTACTTCATACAACATTATACCAATTTTTTGATCTTCTTTCCATCTCATTTGTAATTGATTATACTGTAACCAAGTCAAAATAATTCCTTCATCCAACAGTGTTTGTTGTGTCTTCAACTGCCACCTACCCTCTTCAATGAAAAGTACATCTTTATATAAACCCCCCCCCCCCCGAGTGACTTAATATTTGTATTCCACATGGTATCAGCAAGATCCAGCCAAAGCGGTATTTTATAATCCCATTTGAATCGGTGCTTTTTCCATATTCTCATCCAGGCACTTCTAAATATATGACTATTAAATACTTTGTCCACTTTATAATCATAAAATAAGTATGCGTGCCAACCCCATTCCAAATCGTGGCTTTCTATATTCAATATTCCATTCTTTGTTTTTCCAAACCAGTCATTAGTATGTATCAATGCAGCTGCTTCATAATATAATAGAAGGTTTGGGAGTTTAAGGCCACCCCTCTCACGAGTATCTTGCATAATTTTCAATTTAACTCTCAGTTTTTTCCCATTCCAAACAAACTTGTTTACTCCTTTTTGCCATTCTAACAATTGTTTATCAGATTTAAGCACCGGTATCATTTGAAACAAAAAAATAAATCTGGGTAAAACATTCATCTTTACTGCTGCTATTCTCCCAAGTAAAGACAATTGCAATTTCTCCCAAGTTTGCATTTCTTTTTGAATCTTTTGCCACAACGGTTCATAATTATTTTGAAAAAGTTTTATATTTAAATCTGCTACTTGTATTCCTAGGTATTTAACCTTCGATACTATTTCAAAACCTGCCATCTTTTCGAGTTCCTTATTCGAGTCATTGTCAAGTTCTTTGTTATCATCTTAGTTTTTCTCTGATTCAGTCTAAATCCTGATACCATACCATATTCTTCTATAATAAATTTCAACTGGATTATTGATTCCATCGGCTGTGTTATGGTAACCACCAGATCATCTGCAAATGCCCTAGTTCTGTAATCTTCTTGCCTTATAACTATTCCATTTAAAGAGCTCGAGTCCCGTATTGTGTTCAGCAAGACTTCTAGAGTTAGAATAAATAGCAATGGGGATAATGGACACCCTTGTCTTGTACCTTTTTGTATGTTAAAGTTCGCAGTTAAACTTCCATTAATAATAAGTTGTTGCTCTTGGTATATTGTTGCAATTGCCTGTATATAACAAACCCCAAAGTCCATTTTTTCCAAAGTCTTTATTATAAAATTCCAATTCACTCGATCAAAGGCTTTCTCCGCATCCAAAAAGGTTAGCACTGCAGGGATCTGTTTATTTTTTTCTAGATAGTCCAACAAATCTATAATTTGCCTAACATTCTCTTTCATATATCTGCCTTCGATAAATCCTGCTTGATCATGATGAATCACCTCTTGAATAGCTGGCATTAACCTGTTGGCTAATACTTTTGCAAAAATTTTATAATCCGTATTTAAAAGAGAAATTGGTCTAAAATTTTCTGGTTTTTTCGGACCTAAATCTTCTTTCGGTATCAGAGATACAAAAGCTGCTTTCCATGAAGAAGGTATGTTACCACCTTGCTGTATGCTACAAAATAAGGTGGTCTTTAAGGTGGTCAATCATTTCAGCTTGTAAAGTTTTGTAGTAAACTGCAGTTAGGCCATCCGGCCCTGGAGCTTTAGCTGGTTTCAATTGTTTTATAGCAAAACTAATCTCCTCAGCTGTTATTAATTGATCCATTCTTTCCTTATGAGCAGATGAAATCTTAGTGACCCTTTTTCCATCAAGATACTTATCTATAAATTTATTCTGTATATTATCCTTAGCATATAACTTAGAATAGTAATCCAAAAAAAGCTTCTTTGATTAGTTTTTGTTGAAAGACTTCCTTTCCGGCATATTCAATGGTATCAATCATTCGTGTAGTTTGTTGCTTCCTCAATGTATAAGCCATCCACCTGCCTGGCTTATTAGCATTAGCAAAAGTATTATGTTTTGCAAATTGTAAATTAGTTGCTGTTTGTTCTGCTATAAGCAGTTGAAATTGATCCTTCAAAAGTTTAATAATTTCTTGTAATTTCCCGTCTGTTGGGTTTTTCATCAAAAGCTGTTCCTTCTTCTTTATCTCTCCTTCCAATTCTATTCTCTTCTTCTGTCTATTTTGTTTATGCTTAAACTTCATTTGTATCAGTACTCCTCTCATATATGCTTTACCTGCATCCCAAACTGTTTCAATAGGAGTACCTTTATTTAAATTCCATCTGAAAAATTCCTTTATATGGTTCTTAAGTTCATTTACGTTCTTTTCATATCTAAATAAATTTTCATTTAATCTCCAAGATTTTCTTTCTTTCTTTCCCATCTCAATTTCTATCCAAATCGGACTATGATCTGTTAATGTCCTAGGAAATATCTTCGTTTTCCTTGCTTTAAGAAGTAAATCCACCGTTAACAAGATAAAATCTATCCTAGAAAAGGATTTATGCCTGTCAGAATAAAAAGTAAAGTCCAAATCATCTGGATTACGGATTCTCCATATGTCTTTCAGTTCCAAATCCTCTTTCATATCAAAAAAAGCATGCGGTAATTCTTTTTTTGTCTTTCTTAGGTTGAATAACTCCATTCCAATCTCCCATAATTAAAATAGATGCAAAATTCCAATCTAGAATTTTCAAATGAAGCATTTTATAAAAACTTTTTTGTTGCTGGTTAGGAGCATAGATTCCAACCACCAAGGTTGGACCATTATCTGTAAGAAGTTCAATTGCAATATATCTGCCAAATTCATCTGCTTCTATAATTTTAGCTGAAAATTTTTTGTTTATATATATCACCACTCCATTCTTCTTTTCCACATTTGAAGCAGTAAATTGCGTTCCTAATTTAGAGTTTATCAAATATTTCTGATCTTGTATTCTAATGTGAGTTTCTTGCAAACAAATAACATCATTATTAAATTGTTTCAGATAGTGAAATACTTTCTTTCTTTTTTGTGGAGAGTTCAATCCATTCACATTTCAAGACAAAAATTTAATTATCATTTGGGCTGCTCTGAAGTTTTGAGAACATTTGCTGGAGATCCCTTTGCACGCAGTAATCTTCGGCTTTGTTCCTCCCATAACTTCAATTTGTGCCTTATCCTTAACCTTCTTTGCTCATTGTGGCTTGGCTCTCTCTTGTTGGAGTGCTTCCTGCATTTGCTTAGAGACTGCTCTAGTTATACGCTGATCACCCGCTTTAGATGCCATCAGTTCAAGATCCAACGCCACATCTCTTGTAGTTTTCAATATATCCTCTAGGAAAGAAGCTGGAAATGGTGCAAAAGGGTCAACCAGAGTACCTCCTGTGGCTCCCTGAGCCTCCATTGCTTCCTTTTGTGTCTGTTTTATTTGTTCTTCTGTCTCCAAGTCGAACTGTCTCTGTTCTTCAGCTTCCTTATTTATTGGAGAAGATGTTCGTGGAGTTGATGAGCCTGCTTTCAGAGTATTATAATAGAAATCTTCCGCTTTTGCTATAGTATTTAAGCGATATCTCACTCCTTGCATCCTCAATATTATACCAACTGGTGCATCCCAACGAAACTGTATATGTCTATTCTTCAATTCAGCCACCAAGAATCCAAAATCCTTTCTATCTTTTAACATTTTAGGAGGCAATTCTTTAAAAATTCCAATTTCAGATCCATCAATTTGAACAGTAGAGGTAAATGACCTTTGCAAGATATCATTTCTTATTTTTCTGTCTGTAAAATATATCACCACATCTCTAGGCAGTTGTCTATAAACTGCCACCCGAGAATTCACTCTGTAGACCTTGTCGATTTAAAAAAAAATCTCATCAGGATCATCAGCCTTTAATAACACTGCCAAAGCATCAGCACAAACTTTCCTTAAATCTTCTCTATTGTTCTCTTTTATACCTCTGAGTCTAATGGCAAATTCCATTTGCCTAAATTGCATCATTGTTATCTCATTTTCCAATCTTTGGTTTCTACCATCCACTTCACTAATTTTAGAATCCGTATCCCTCAGCCTAGTATCCACTTCCAATGCCAGCTTTTCATCTATCTGTAGAACAACATCAGACAGGCCTTTCACCACTGTTTGGATGTCCTTGTTAACTGATTCAAATTTTTCTTGGAACAGCCCTTTAACATCCTTAATTTCTTTAGTAATAAATTCTTTTAAATCCTGAAAGTCTTCCCCCTTTGTCTGGCTTTGTGACTGTTCCGGCTTATGAGTGGGGGAGCCCCCCCCTGCTGGCTTAGCCTCGGCTTTTGTTTGCTTTGATGACATTTTGCCACGTTTACGACTTCTATTCCCAATGCAAGATCCAAATCTTCCCAGTAATTTCTCCAGATTAAATCAGTTCAATAGAAAACTCTGTAATTGATTTTATTTTTATTTTTTAATTTTTTCCCCTCCCCTTTCAAGCCGAATCTGTAACTTTATAAAATGTTGCAATAGTTGCACCAGTCCACTTTCGCTTTCAGCTGCTCTTTCCACTGAAAGCAATCGCCATCTTCCCCCCCCTTTTTTTTTCCTTCTCAGAACTTCTCAAGTTTTAGGATTATAGTTCTTTAAATTGATCCACAGGGCTAAAAATACTTGCGTTTTGTTTTAAAGTCCCGATTCCACCCTGCTGTGTGTTTGGCTGTTTAGTTGATTGCGCTGTCTGGCTCTGCTCAAGGCAGAGTTTCCCCGTCGTCTGGAGCTTTGGCAACTGAAAAAGGGAGTCCCACCCTGTTAACACCCCAGAACGCCTGGGGGTCTCACAGGGGATTCTACCTACGGTTGCCGGCTCTCCTCACCACATCCTACAAGATCGGGAGTTTTCCGAGCCGTTTCTGTTCTCCAAAACGGCTCTTTGACAGACAGCAGAGCTGGCGGTCTTCAAAGGACCGTCAGCGAGCAGTGCAGCTCAACCGGAAGTCCGGTCAGAACTTCTGATATGGGTTTAAGTCCCCTTTTCTAGGTGGGTCATAAGTTCGAATGGTCATTAGGTAACCAGTCATAAGTTAAGCACTAACTGTAGTTTGGTCTTCTTCATTCCAAATGGAATGTTTCATTCCATTTTTTTCACTGTGCTGCTTCCACTATGTTACTAAACCTTGCAGATTCTTTTTGGTTATCACAGTAGAGGTATCAGCAAAGAACAAATTGTTGATGTTGAATATTCAATAAAGGAGTGAAGCCAAAGAATATAGGCTTCACTAAGGTCTGCCATCTAGGTGGGAAAAATAGTTTAAGCCGATTGGCTAAACCATCTGACAGCTCCCTATAAAAGGGCAAGCTGTCAGACAGACAGTTGCTGGGTTATTGCTTGTTATAATAAAGAGTTGAAGTTAAAGATCTGCCTCTGTCTCTTCAATCGCCCACTATTATAAACTGATGACGAGGATGGGATCAGAAGACCAATAAACAAAAAGAGCTTATCTCGATTCCAGCCACAGCAGCATCTCAATCATAGCGACCATCAATGCAGCCTGATCTGCATCGGTCCTATCGAGATGACTATGCACTCCCCACCCACTCCATTCAACCCAGCCTTGGAGCACTGGGACTCCTACAACTTAAGTTTCGAGTACTTCTTAGAAGCTAATGACCTCCTGGGACTTTGTGATAACAGAAAGAGGGCATTTTTTCTGAGCTACTGTGGCTCGGAAATATTCGAGACAGCCAAGACACCTGTGGCCACTGCAGCCATAAAGACTATGCCTTGGACTACGCTTCTGAACACACTTAGAACACATGATGCACCCACACCGTCCAAAATTGTCAGATGGCACGAGTTTCATTGTCGAAACCATGAAGAGAGCAAGTCAATTAATGAGTACATCACAGCTTTGCGAAAGATTGTGTTATATTGTGAATTCCAGGACTTCGATGAAGTCCTGCTAGATAGAATTGTCTGTGGGGTGAAGGACTTAAATGTCCAAAGGTGCCTGCTCACCAAGCTTAATCTCACATTGCAGACAGCACTAGATGAAGCCTGAACCGCGGAAATATTGATCAAGTCAATGGCAGCAATTCAAAAAACAAGCAGCCCACTATCTTCGCGCCAAGCTCTTACTGTGCACCAAGACTGCACCGAACGTGAAGATTCAATGGGCAAGGATGACGAGGTTTGCCGTCTCCTATCAGTTAAAAAGAAGACTCCCAAAGCAGAAGGGACACACATTGGGTGCGCTGGGTGTGACGGTAACTATCCAAGGTTAGCCAGTCAACCAGTAACTTACTGCACAAACCAGCCTGCTTTCCAGATGGGTCCCAAGAAAGTGCAAGCCTGAAGACCCCAGAGAGGAGAAGAGTGCTAATGCAGAGTCCAAAAACACTTACAAAACATCCATTGGGCACACACAAAGAATCCATGTCACAGTCCTCATTGAGGGTTCACCTTGCAGCATGGAAATAGACACTGGATCATCTCTGTCAATTGTGTCCTGGGCCACGATGAGAAAATTAGTGCCAGGCATTTCCAAAAAACAACTGAAGTTCCAGCGCATACAGCTAAAAGACTAACAGGGGAACCGCATCCCCGTCCTAAGGAGCAGGACCTTTCAAGTGGCATTCAAGAAATTTAGGGGGCCCATTAAGCTGACTAGAGTGTACGGTGCCTTGCCAAGCCTCCTTGGCTTGGACTGGTTCATGTCCCTTGGCCTGGGGGTGACTGGTGTCCACGCTATCCAAGATGACAGCATCAAGGAGCTGATCCGGGAATTTACGGACGTCTTTGAGTTTGGGCAAGTATACGAGGACAGCCATTTCTTCAACCTCGACCCCCAAATCGCCCCCATAAGGATGAAGCCATGAAAAAAAACCCAGTACCAATCACCAAAAAGTTAAATCCAGGGAGAAGCCTCAATAAAAAAAAAAAAAAAAGGAAAAAAAGAAAAGGAAAAAAGATTATATTCCAAAATATCACTGTTCCAAAATATTCCCAAATTTATAAATCCTCCAGGTGAGTGAACCAGACAGCTCTTACAAAAGCTTTCCTACTTCCCCCCCTTCTCTCTTCTTCTGTTACAAAATCACAAGACCATTCTTATCAAATTCATTCTTGCCAGTTTCCAAAACTTTGTCCAAGGTCATTCCACACGCCTCTTCTCCTTAGTTCAATATATCTATTTAATTTTCTCTGTCACCACTAGATGGCACTACAGTTCATTTTCTTCTTCCAACTTTAAATTCCCAGCTACAAAACTTAAGCTTTCAAAATATAATTCCTTAGCCCATAAAAAAAAACCCTCTTTGCCCAATCTGCTTTCAAGTCATTAAATTAAATTAAATTAAATTAAATTAAATTAAATTAAATTAGTTTTTCAAACTTTCTTCAATTAGTCTTTATTAATGGCTTCCGCTTCACCGCTATTCCAGAAGTGGGGAGGTAGCTTTTTTTCCACTCCCTCTCCTCTTCTCTTTGCCATTTCTGTCAAGTCAATAATTTTTAAAAGTTCAGGAGTAGAATATACAAAGGGAATCTTATCTCCAAGACCTCAGTTCTCACCCAGATGATCACCTCATTTCTTTCTTCCTTTCCTTCTTGTGTGGATGTCCCGGCTTTTGACAGCTCCTAATGGCTACCTTCCCTCACTGCTGAGTCAAAGGCTGATTGCTGGCGCTTCAGGGAATTTGCAATTTGCAAAGAGAAGTAGTGGCACTGAAATAAATTCCAAGAAGAGTGAGAAACCTGAGAAAAGAATATCAATTTCTCATGAAATGCTTTATTAAAAGAGGAAGAAATTTCAGATGGTTGATACCAGAAGGAATATTGGTGAATTGGCAAGAACAAAGATACAGATTGGATACAATAGAAAAAGCAGAGTTATTTTATAAACAACATATAGGTGACCAAGAGGAAGAAAGAGTGAGAGATGAAAGAGGGGAGGGGCGACTGGAGGAAAAAAAAGAACAACCAAAAGAGACAACTAAAGAACAAGAAGAAAGAGCGATAAGAGAAGGAGCAAGAGGGAAAGAAGTTAAAGAATAAAGGGAGATAAGAATGACTAGATTGGAGACTTCTGGTTGGCGATTCGTGATGAGATGGTGGAAGGAGAGGGATCCCCGCTCTTCAACCCCGGATTTCTTCTGTTATGGGAACTCTTAGGGGTGCAAGAGCCTGGAGGGCATTGCGAACCAGAGAGGGAGTCCAGAGAGCAGGAAAGCGTGGGGCGAGTGCTTGCTGCTTGAACAGACGCTTCTGTTAACCCAGCACGGATGCGTCTGTCATTTTGAAATGGCAGACTCGAGGCTGCGATAAGCTGACAAGTAGCTGGGGAGAGAAGAAGATCGGAGCAGACGGTGTTAGTAGTGGAGATTTGCCGGAACATCATAAAGGCACAAGAATTTGGAGAAGTGAGATCGGTCTTGTCAGAATAGAGGATTCTTGGAAGGAGATCGAGTGGCGCCTGGGCAGGTGGAGAATGAATCAGCAGAATAATTTCAACTGACAAGACGACATCGAAGAAAAACAACGCTTTCAAACAGCAAAGACACAGAGAGGAAAAGTTGGTGAAATCTATGAGTGAATAGCAAATAGGAGGAAGTGCTGGTGTTGTGGAGAGATAGAAGGAGATAAGACTGGGGCTGAAAAGAAAGGAAGCAGAAAGAGCCACCATTGTAGAGTACAAATAGAGAAAGAAGATCAACTATTAGAACTGTGAAAGAAAGAAAGGACTATTATAAGATAGCTGGACTCATACTTGAACTAGTATTTGAACAAAAAAACACGAGGACAGTGTGGTGACAGAAGAAGAACATCGATAATAATTTAAAAAGACACCAGAAATTTAAGAACTATAGCTGGAACAACACCTGAAGACGTATGAAAAAGTTGTTGTATGAATGTTGAAAAGAACTTTAATATAACAGCGTGGAATAACCTCTGAACAGTGTTTTAGTAGTATACTGTTAATATAACTACTCTTTATTTTGTTATTCTCCTACCCCCCTACCCCTCTCCTATATTATTGTTGAGTGATTAATTAATTAATTAATTTGTGAATACTTGAGAAGTAAGCTAATTGTTAATTATTAATTAAGTATAACCTACTAAATATTAACTCTATAACCTATTAGAATATTAATTGAAATATGGACTCTGGTATTGATTTAACCTATTTTTTACATGTTTAAATATAGACTTTATTGTATAGAAATGTAATATTACCTTTAAGATTACTTTGACTAACTTAATTAGAGAATATATGTATTATAGAATTTATAAAATACAAGAATAGAAGAGATAAGAAAGTACAAGGCATAAGCTAAAGATATAAATCTCTATTGATTAAAAGACTGGGAGATACTATATATAGTGGGATACTATAGACTAATATGAGAAAAGATAAGAAGAACAAAAATAAGACAAAGAGGTAATAATAGTGGATGATAGTTTGGAAATATATGTATAGGATCTTGGGAGATCAGAGAAGGATACTGAAAGAAATGACAAGCCTTTCCACAATAACTTTAAAGGTGGGAAAGAAAACTACATCAAACCCAACAGTTACCACGGCATCCCCCTCAACTCAACAGTCAACTGGAGTACAGACGAAGATGGAGAAATCCATTGTAATTCCAACGATGCAGGCCATGCAAACCACCTTAACATTAATACAGGAGACGATGGTCAAGATGCAGGAGAAATTGTCCAATAATCATAATGAACTGAAAACAGATATCCAGACTCTGGATGGCAAAATGAACGCCATTCAAGACTCAATCTACAAAAATGAACAAAAAATAAAGAATGTAGAAAACAAAATGGAACAAAATGAAAGGAAACTGGAACAGGTTGACCAAAAACTGATGGCCCAGAACAGAGAACTTGAAGATTCCATTATACAATTGGAAATGGATGGGCAGCATTTTATTTGAGATTTCAGAATGTAACGGAAGGAAAAGAGGAAGATCTGGGACAGGTGATGGCAGAAATCATTGCAGAAGCCCTACAGAGAGACAAGCAAGAAATAATAACAGAATTGGACGAGGTATACCGACGCCAGACAAATTATGCCAGAAGACATAAATTACCAACAGAGGTCCACATTAGATTTACCAGGAAAAAAACTCTGTGACATTCTATAAAACATCACCAGAGAAGAACTGATGATGTATAAGGGAAAAGAAGTCATAACGCTAAAACAAGTCCCCAGAAGGGTAAGGGAGCTACAAAGAGACTACTGCTTCCTCGCTATGCAACTAAACAAAAGAAATATTCTATTTAGATGGACACTGCCAGAAGCAATACTAATTACACGGCAAGGGAAAAAAATAAAGATAGATAGTTTAGTGACAGCGCAAGACTTCCTGGACCAACTGATAGGAATGGAAGAAGAACCAAGTAGCAAGGAAGAAGTAGAAACAATAACTCACCCCTCACCAATGAGACCCTAAAGAAGGACCTTTAGACACAGAAGAAAAAGAGAACAGAGACACAAAAGGAAATAAAACAAGAACACAAAGGGTTACAAGGGCGAATAAGTATTAACTCTTGACAGGAAAACCAAAAAAATAAAAATAAAAATGGAAGATGGGAAACTCCTATCGATTAATATAAACAGATTGAATGATATCAAAAAGAGAAGACAGATGTCTACAAAACTAGCCAAAGAAAATATAGACATAA
The DNA here is from genome assembly GCA_012654045.1 of Ptyas mucosa. NCBI lineage: Eukaryota > Metazoa > Chordata > Lepidosauria > Squamata > Colubridae > Ptyas > Ptyas mucosa. The sequence continues at coordinate 872,531 of WNWU01013115.1, forward strand.
TATGCCTTCAGGAGGTTCAGATACGGAAACAAGATGAAAGGTACCTGGAATATAGTAAATTAGGGAAAGTATACACAGCACTATCGGGGGGGAAAGAGAAAGGGGTTGCAATATATATTAAGGAAGGGATTGTCGCTGAACAAAAATATGTAGATCCCAAAGGAAGAACACTAATGGTGGAAATAAAGAGAGGAAATTTACCAATATTATTAGTAATTATTTACGTGCCCAACAAAAATCAGGGAGAATATTATAAAAATTACATGAACAGATAATTAAAATGGAATATAGAAATATTTGTATAGTGGGGGACTTTAATGGGATAATAGACATAGAAAAAGACTATAATTGTGGCAAAGACAATAGGAAAAAAAGGAACAGATTACCTAAAACTTTTTTCAATATGACAGAAGAACTAAATTTAACAGATATTTGGAGGACTTTACACCCAAATGAGAGAAAGTATACTTTCTATTCTAATCCCCATGCATCATGGTCTAGAATAGATATGTTATGGGCAAATAAAGAATTAGGATTGGAAATGGAAACAGTAGAAATTAATCCCAATATATGGGCAGATCATAATCCCCTGGAAGTAAAATGGAGAGTCCCAAAAAGGAAAAAAAACTAGGAGATGGAGATTAAATTTACAAGTTTTAAGAGAGAAGGAAGATATAGAAAAGATAATGGAAGAACTGAGATTATTCTTTAAAGAAAACGAAAAGCAACATACCTCCCTAACTAATCTATTGGATAAGATGAAAGCTTACTTAAGGGGGATAACAATAACATACAATGCACATAAAAACAAAGAAAAATGGAAGGCACACAACATAGTTCAGAAAGAAACGTGGAAAAGAAACTTCAACTAAGTCCAGGAGACAAAATAGTCAAAGAGAAACTGACAGTATTGAAGCATAAAATGAATATATTAGACCAGGAGGAAACGGCAAATAAACTTAAGACAATCTAAACAATATTATTTTGAGAACACAAACAAGATGGGCAGATGGTTGGCCTATAAATTAAAGAAAGAATACAAAATGCAGATTATTCAACAATTGGAAGACATAAAGGGAAAGCTACAGAACAAAGAAGAGGACAAAATGAAAATAGCCCAAGAATATTATGCAGATCTCTATAATAAGGAAGACATATTAATAGAAAAGATTGAAGAATATTTAAAGGAGGAAAAGATCCCCCCAGTAGGAGAGGAGGAGAGAGAAATGTTAAACAAAGAAATTACAATTGAAGAACTAAGAGTGGCAATTTCGAAACTCAAAAGCAACAAAGGCCCGGATGTCTCCCAGGAGAAATCTACAAAAAATTAGACAAAATTATAACACCAAAATTGGAGATATATAATGAGGCCCTATTGGAAGCAAAGATACCAGAATCATGGAGGGAAGCATACACCACATTACTTCTGAAAGAAGGTACAGACCAAAAACAAATTAAAAATTATAGACCGATTTCCCTCTTAAACACAGACTATAAAATTTTCATGAACATAATTGTGGAAAGACTGAAAAGGATATTAAATTCCATTATACATCCAGATCAGAATGGCTTCCTACCGGATAGACAAATATGGAATAACATAAGAATAGTCGTGGACATCCTTGAGTATTATGAAGCCCATCTGGAGAAACAAATGGCCCTTTGTTCCTGGACGCTCAAAAAGCGTTCGGCAATCTTAATTGGCAATATATAATTGAGCAAATTAAAATAATGAAATTTGGAACCAATTTTGAGAAAATGATAGAAACAATTTACAAATCACAAAGGGCAAAAATAATATTAAATGGGGGACTGACAAATACATTTCAAATTAAGAAAGGTGTAAGACAAGGGTGCCCACTGTCACCATTGCTATTCATTTTGACATTAAAAATCTTATTAAATAGAATTAGAAAAAACAGTGAAATAAAAAGATTAAAGATTAAGAGAGAGGAATACAAGGCACAGGCTTTTGCTGTGATGATGTAGTACTCATTATAGAGGAACCTTTAGAAATGGGCCTGAGATTATTGGGGGAAATAGGAATGTATGGGGAGGTAGCTGGATTTAAATTGAATAAAAGGAAAACTAAAATTCTGGTTAAAAATTTAACAGAAACTCGGAAGAAAGAATTAGAAGAGGAATTAGACCTATAAATAGTAAAAAAAAAAATATTTAGGGATATGGCTATCAGCGAGATGCTCAGCTCTAAAAGAAGACAACTATATACCACTGGTTCAAAAAATAAAACAGGATTTGGAAAAATGGGGGAAATTGCAATTATCACTTTTGGGCAGGATAGCATCAATAAAGATGAATATCCTGCCCAAAATATTATATTTATTTCAGACGATACCTGTCATTTTGGACAATTTTTTTTTACAGAAATTAATAAAATTATTAGGAAATTTATTTGGGTTGGAAAAAAAGCAAGAATTAAATTGTGATCATTACAAGATAATAGAAGTAGGGGAGGTTTTGGACTCCCAGCGCGGGAAATATATTACAAAGCGGCCACCCTAGTATGGATAAGAGAATGGGTGAATTTAAGAAATAAAAGAATCTTAACCCTGGAAGGACATGACCTACAAAAAGGTCGCCTTCTTGTGAGATAAAAAGAAAAAGACCAAAGCGTAGTTCCATAGACATAAGATAAGAGAAGCACTAATACAAGTATGGGAGGAAATTAGAAGAAAACAATATATGAAAATCCTGAACTGGCTATCAACGATGGAAGCCAGGATATACCCAAATACATTAGAGATCAATAAAATGATTAGCTATAAAGAGCTCCTAGACAATCAAGGAAATCTCAAAAGTAACCAATCCCTAGGTGAGCAGGGAATACATATTGACTGGAGGCCATATTTGCAGATCCAATCCAGATACAAAAAAGATATAGATGAATTTGGTATTGAGGTGGAAACAAATTGATTAGACAAATTACTGATAGGTCCAGAAAAAAAATATATTATTCAGACTATACAACTATCTACTAGAGTTTGACAGGGCAGAAGAGGTAGTAAAAGAGCCAATGATAGCATGGGCCAAAAATATTGGACATAATATTAATTTGGATGAATGGGAAATGATCTGGAATAGAAACTATAAACTAACAAAAGTGGCTACATATAAAGAAAACCAATATAGACTTCTGGTTTGATGTCGCGGCGAGACAGCCGGGGAAATAGCAGGCTCTGATGAGTCCCGTGAAAACCCCGGCTGCCGAACCGCCGTCGATGGGTCTTCAAACCGAACCCATCTTGCAGGGACGGGGGGAGAAGAGGGGCACCTCAGACGACTGAGAGGAACAGGCGAATTCCTCGGAGGTCAGAGGGAACCCTTGGTGAGTTGGCGGCAGGGGACGGCAGCCATGGCGGCTGCCACGAAGCTGTGACAAACCGAAAAAATAATTGTACAGGAGGAAAGAAGAACAATCTGCTTTGAGTGAGTGACACCAACCCAGGTGAGAAACAACGTTAAAGTATGGATTTTTATAAGTAAGACCCCTAGCCTTAAATAGTGACTGTGGACTTGCGGGGCAAGAAGAGTTAGCAAAGCAATTACAGGAGGTAAAGACCCATTAAGGAATTTATTTAAATACAGACCGATCTGGAATAATTGAACATTGAGACATGTTAGAAAAACTGGGGGAATTTTTTTTTAATTGGAACTGACGATGTTTGGAGAAGGGCAAAAAAAGGGATAAATAGGGATTCAACACCTTTAAAATTTAGAAGAGGAGAGACAAATGGATGGCTACATAATTGTAACAAAATGGAGATTGCCATGACTAAGGGAAAGTGTTGATTGGAGAGAGTCACCTTCTGTTCGAAAAAGAAACAATGTGATTTATTGTTCATTCTGGATTACTTTGAAAACAACCAAGGGTTTTTGGTTTTGAAAATTCTTATTCTGTCTACAGGTGGTTTTATTGATGAAAAGAAAGAAGAAATATAGCGGAACTATTAAAATTGAAGCATTGGCACAGGAACAAAAGAAGGCAAATGGCGCAGGAACAAAAGATGGACTTTGCATGGAATAGAAGCAACTAAAGAATTAAAATAACATATAGAGTTTTAAATTTGGCAACACTGAATTTGAAATGGAATATCTATGGACAGATAAGGAAATGAAGAAATAAAATATACTTGGTTTTGAAATAAGAATATAAAATAGTTTGATTGAAAATGAAAATGTTATATTTAAATGAATTTTGAATTTAAACAGGAGGGGTTTATAGAATAACAAAGATGGAAAATAAAATAAGGTAATTAAAATAGAAAATCAATGCAAAGGTGGATAAAAATGATATTTTTATAGAAGAATAAGAACATACATGAATATAAGATAAACCTAAGAAAATTTATTAGTTCATAGGAGAATATGTGGAGAATATATATAAATATGTTTGATGCAATAAGTCTCAATGTTAAATTGTAAACAAAATAGAGAATGGTAAATATGATTAAATATGAATGTTTAATATATTGTTGGATGGTAAAATAAGATACACAGATTTAAGTAGTAAATTAAGTTTGAGCTTAATGTATGATGGAAATGGTTAACATTTAGAAATACGCTGGGAATCACCCAGGAAGAATATGTTGGGAACCAGTGAAATAACAGATAAATATGTTGAAAATTAGCCAAAAATAGTTGGAGTTATGGAGGAGAATATGCTGAAAAGCAGCCATAGAAGTAGGTGTGGAGGAGAATATGCTGGAAAATAGCCAAAATAAGATATGCTGGGAACCAGCCAAACAATAGTTGGAGGTAGAGAGGAGAATATGCTGGAAAACAGCCAAACAAAATATGCTGGGAATCAGCCAAATAATAGTTAGAGGTATGGAGAATATGCTGGAAAACAGCTAAAATAAAATATGCTGCGAATTAGCCAAAATAATAGACAAAACAATAGATATGGGGTGAAGAAGAATATGTTGGAAGATTATTAAAATGAAGCGAGATGAATATGAAATGACTCTGTGTAAAATCAAAAGGGTAATTGATGATAAGTTTAAGAAAATTATATGTAAATTAACAGAGCTTAAGATTTAAAGATTTGATGAAATGGGTCCAGGGATGAAGGAGTATAATTAGAAATTTGATTTATAAATGGAAATAAAAATAGAGTTGTGTTTATTTTAAAATTAAGATTTGTGGTGATAAAATAATAAGGTAAATACTTAGATTAAGATATTAGAATATTTGTTAAAAATTTGTGTTTTGATTTTTACATTAAAAGATGTAATGGAGGAAATTTGGGAAACAAATGTTAAAGAGTTTTAAGCGAATGTATCTATTCATGACCGGATCAAGACTTTGTTCTTAAAATATGTATTTTATGTTTATGTTTTTTTAAAAAAAATAAAGAAATATTTTTTTTAAAAAAAAGAAAACCCATATAAAATGTTATACAGGACTTCCAGTTGAGGCGTGGGTCAAGGCGACACGGAAAAGGAGTGCTCCGTACTCCATGTCAATTTTTCTGTGTTTCGGTGCCCATTGTGGGAGAGATCGATCCTGGGGTGGATCGATAGAAGGAGGGATACTTCGGAGGAGGCGGTGTGGAGAGGTGCGGTCTCCCGCCACGCCGAGAAGAGTCCTTATTCCGGATGTGGAAAGAAGACGGCTGATTGGCCAGACCAAAGACTCAACATCTCAAGTTTAACGGTGGGAAGCAAATGAGTGAGTACGGGGTGAGAATTGATGTGAGCAGGAGAACCAAAAGTCAGAATAATTATATGGACAATTGCTGCGAAGAGGAGACTAATTCTAAAATCCAGAGGAGTAGCGGAAGATAGAGAAACTCGGAAAGACACAGGCGGCAAACAACGAGGGGAGTGAAGTGGTTCAGCGAAACCTGCTGTCAGTTCTACTTATTGAGGAGACACTTGAAAGGGTTAATAACACGGAGGAGAAACGATAGGAAGCAGGACGCTGACTGCCTTTTTGTTGGAATAAAGCTGCCCCGACGGAGAAGAACAATTTAGACAACAACCAATCTGGGACAAAAAGAAACCGGAAGTAAAGATTGCCATTGTAGACAGTAAGAACGAAAGACTGTGTGTACTTTGCTTCCTAATTTTAAGGAAAGCGGGCCAGTACGGGCGGACTCTGAAGAACTGCAAGAGTGACTAATACAAAAAAAAAAAAAGAAGTGAACTTTACAGTATTTAACCTTTAAAAGAAAAACCTATATACATTTGTACTTAATATATATATTTAAAAATAATAATTACTGATACTAATATAGTGAACTATTAAGCCTCATTGTTTAATCATAGTAATTTATTTATTTATTCCTAATCAAGTATTGATTATTAAAGTATTATTTATTTATTTATTAGAAAATTAACTTAACTTAAACAGTACTGAATAACACATATATTAACTTAGTAATATTTTGTCTTTTATATTGCTAATATATTTTGATTGAGATTTTACTTATTATATATTTGTTAGATAATTAACTATTTTAGAGATAGAGTATTATAATATTTAGGATAAATTTATCTTTATAGGATTCTTATAGGATTTTTATAAGATATATAGTATTTATAGCATTATATAGTATAACCAACTGAATTGAAAATTAATTAGAATAATAGTGGAATAATAGAGATATAAAATTAATTAGTAAGGCATTATAGACTGTCATTACGTACTTGAATATAAGAGGTCATTTACTATAAAAATAATAGAAGAATAACAGAAATTGAAGACATTTAACCTCACCTAAGAACTCCAACATCAGACAGTATATAAAGTGGACTGAGAAGTGGATGCTGATTTGGGGGAGAATAGATAAAATCTTAGAAAAGCAATATCAAATATTGAAGGAAATGACATCCAGCACAATAACCACAGTCAAATCAGGGAAGAAGGTTACTTCAACCCCAATTGGATTAATGGCATCCCCAGCGACGCAAAAAACTATAGAAGGGATCTTCTCAACTGAAAAACAGAACCCGACTATGAGTATGCAGACTGTTCAGACCACACTAACAACAATACAAGAAACCATGCTAAAAATACAAGAGAGCATGTTGAAAAACCACGAGGAAACTAGGAGAGACCTAGATGAAATTAAAAACTCCGTCAAAGAAGATATCCAAAAATTAGATGGAAAAATAGATTCCATCCAGGAGATAATTACAAAGAATGACCAAAGGATTACGGCTATGGGGAAAAAAAACAGAACGAACGGAAGAGAAATTGGAATTACTAGATGTAAAAATGGCAGGACTTAATAAAGAGCTCAAAAGTACAGTGGCACAATTGGAAATGGAGAGAGCAGCATTCTACTTACGTTTTCAAAACGTAAGAGAAGAAAGAGATGAGGACTTGACATTAGTAATGGCCGAAATGATAGCCGAGATTTTACAAAGAGATAAAGAAGAGATTATTAATGAAATTGATGAAGTATTCAGAGTAAATACTAATTATGCGAGACAACACAGACTCCCAAGAGAAGTCCACGTACGTCTTGTAAGAAAAAAGGTTAGAGACATTGTTTTCAAAATAACCAAAGAAGAACCAATATACTATAAACAAAAAGAGATAATAATATTAAGGCAAATACCAAAAAGAATTAGAGAGTGGAGGAAAGATTATGGATTCCTAACCACACTATTAAACAGAAAACAAATATTATTTCGATGGCTATTGCCGGAAGGAATATTAGCCACATGGAAGGGGAAAAAGATAAAAGTGGATACTATAGAAAAGGCGGAAAACCTATATGATCAGGTGATGGAAACAGAAGGAAGGGACAACAGAGAAGAAGAATCGGGGAGGAGAGTTAAAATAGCATCGGGACGAGAAGACCAAGCCCTACGTGAAGAAAATAATAAGGAGAAAGAAAAAGAGGAAGAGGGGGAA
>WNWU01013121.1:423-13819 GCA_012654045.1 Ptyas mucosa
ATTGTCTAGGCTACAGTTCTTCTTCCTATCTCTCAAAGTTATTGTCACAGCCCATGATATGTATTTCAAGAGCAAATCTTACCTGGGGCATCTTGTAGATATTCAAAACATTTGCCATGAAGGGACAGATGTGAGAGTTAGGTCCTGCAATAACAGATACTGCCCAGTCTTTAGTATCACACTTATAATTGGGGATGAATCTACCCCGTGTTGAGAGGAGCTCCATTGAAGCCAAGTAGGTTGATCTTGCCATGAAATAACTGTTAGAGAGGTGCATACCCAGAGTCATGTTGAATAAAATGTGATTGTTTTCATTGATCTCCTGTACAGCAAAAACTAAGGCCAGGATATGTTGGTAGTTCTGTAGAAAAAAACTACACAGATACATTACAAATCATATTTCTTCTCTTAAAGAATGTGGCATTATGTATACTTTATTTACAATTCTGCTAAATGCTAAACAGAAAAAAACAAATTGCATAGTACCGTGCATGAAGAAATCATTTAAATGCGTTAGCACTCCAAAATCTTTTACTTTGCCACAAATGGATTGAATGATAACAATAATGTATAAATTACATAACCAACACACCCACACCCACACCCACCCACCCACCCACACCCACACCCACACCCACACCCATACTGTATATGCAGAGAGAGAGAGAGAGTGGGGTGGACAAGAGAGAGAAACAGAGAGATTTTTTCCGAGTCTTCTAAAATATTATTTTTCGATGAAAGGAAAACGGTCTTGGACGAAACATTATTTTTTTTAAGCCAGCTGTTTCTAAAAATGATTCACCAAGAAACTGATGGATTGCTTGAAGGAACATTAATAATAACTTTATGATCTACCTTTAATTCTCAGACCTACTTCTAAGTCTTGTATCTTTAGCCATTCAATCTTTGCCTTGGGTATTGTTATGGATAGAGGAAGAAAATGTATTTTAAACCTTACTTGAGGGTAAACAGAATAACAGAGTTGAAAGGAACTTTGGAAGTCAGGAAACCCTATGCCATTTCAGAGAAATGATTATCCAATCTATTCTTAAAAACCTCCAGTACTGGAGCACCCACAACTTCTGGAGGCAAATTGTTCTACTGATTAATTGTTCTCACTGTCAGGACAGTTCTCCTTAGTTCTAGGTTGCTTCTGTCCTCGATTAGTTCCCATCCATCGCTTCTTGTCCTACATTCAGGTGCTTTGGAGAATAGGTTGACCCCTCTTCTTTGTAGCAGCACCTTTGATACTGGAACATTGCTAACATGTCCTTCTTTTCATTAAACTAGATATACCCAATTCCTGCAACTGTTCTACAGATGTTCCACACAAATGATGTAAGGAACTCTTTTTCTGGAATATCTTAAATGTTTCATTGGGGTAGCCCTACATTTGTACTCCATACATGCTGGACAAACAAATTAAAAGTACTACATAGTGCCATTGTTCCCTAATATTCAGAAGAAAAGTTAAACTGTTAAAGGTTGACATTCAATTAGCTATAAATGGTGTTTCAATAGTAGAACGCTGAAAATTCATTCCACAGAAAGAAAATGAGAAAAGCCCAGTACAGAATTTGAACGAAAGCACTGGGGTGAAATCTGCCTTAAACATGTGCATATGTATGTGACTTTGTACTTTAATTGCCAGGTAAAATATATCCATCGAAATCCATTTCTATTAGTTTAAGAATGAATGAACCAGGAGAAATAATTGGTGCTGCAAGCAATACCACTAATTAACTCAATCCAGGCATCTTCTTAGAGAAAGATATCTGTTTTGAGACATGCTACAGCTAAGAACAGAAAGTCTTTACATGAAGTCATTAACCAGTTCTTCAGATGGATGTCTTCTGAAATCCACTGGATCAGACATCATGTAGAACTGAGAGATTATCCCAGCTATTGTGAAATCTCCTGGCAGAAAATACTTATGCTTAATAAATGGAGGTTTCCCCATGGCACATTCTTTGGGAGAAGTATGAGAAATAAAGTATGTAACCACTGGCAATAGGACTGCTATTACTGCCATGAAAAATACCATCTCTTTCAAGAAGATTTTCATCAGCAGATATGAACCATTTCCTTCTGCAACAATGAAGCATTAAAAAAGAAGAAGAAGAAGAAGAAGAAGAAGAAGAAGAAGAAGAAGAAGAAGAAGAAGAAGAAGAAGAAGAAGAAGAAGAAGAAGAAGAAGAAGAAGCGGCTGTAATTATTTAGAATAGTCTGCATATATATTCTTTCTCAGATTGTGACATTTCTAGCCCTCTGGTTCCACAAATAATGCCACCTTTCAGTCTTCGCCTGTTTTTAGGGAGTTGTCCCTTGGACATTCCCTAAGGATTTGAGAAGAAGTTGCATTACCAAGATTCTGCTGGTAATTATAAGAGAAAACAATGGCTGTTCAGTGAAGTTCCTTAGAGATTTTGAGTAAGAAATAGGATGATGACATCCATTGGCTCAAGAACCAAAGGGCTCACAACTGATAATTATACATGAACTAGAAGGAAAAAAAAAACAATTCCAATGAAAAAATATCATGAAAAAAACATTTTGCTAATTCTGTGGCTGTAAAGATGGAATTCTCTGGAACAATAGAATATTGCCTCCCACCATGATGAATTCTTGGAAGCACATTAAAAAGTGACTGATCCAAAAATCCAAAGACAGGTGGACCCATCCTGTTGTAGACTTTCAAACACTCCTTTATTCTATTGGGAGGGTCTTTAATTACTTTCACTTATTGTATTTGTAGTTCAATTTTATCATGACGTTTGGTTTAAATGTCCTATTAGGAACAGGTCTGTAAGTTTCTGAAAATCCTTTGGGATTGGAGCAGGGTAATGCCTCATAACTAAGCAAATAAAGAAATATCATTGGAGATAAGTTTTTAATTGGGCTACATTTATAAGGTGAATAAATTTCAGAACAGAAAGTTCTAAAATCTTGGAGAGGCACTTTTTATTTTATTTATTTTATTTTTTTAAATAAATTTTTATTTGTTTAAAAGTACAAACAAAACAAAACTAGTGACTATAAATCATACAAAACAAAACATGAAACATTGTCAAATATATCACAGCAGTAATGTATGTTCTTATTTGTGTTTTGACTCTTCCTTGTTTGATCTTGTTCATATATCTATCTTTATGATTCACTGTTAACTTATGTTAGTGATTTAACTCCAATTGCTCCCTATTCTTTTTTTCTTTTTCTATTTTTCAACCAAGTATACCACTTTTCCCATAGTAGATAATAATCGTGTTCCTCTTTATCTTGTAATTCTTTTGTGAGTCTGTCCATTTCTGCATATTCCATAATCTTATTAATTACTCTATCTTCTGTCGGTGTATCACTACTCTTCCAATTTTGTGCAAAAATTATTCGTGCTGCTGTTATTATATGGATGATTAAGTATTTTATTTCCTTTTCATATTGTGCATTTATTATTCCTAGTAGAAAGGTTTCCGGTCTCATTTCTAATCTTTGTTATGTGATTTCTTCTACTTGTGTTCTGATCATTTGCCAGTATTGTTTTGTTTTTGGACAGGTCCACCACATGTGGTAATAGGTTCCTTTATGCAGTTTACATTTCCATCAAGATGGAGAAGTGTTGGGAAACATTTTAAAGCACCCGTCTACCCAACTGGAATTTAAGGTGGGAGACAGGATTTACCTGTCCACGAAGTATCTGAAACTAAAGCTTGCCTCTAAGAAACTTGATCCAAAATTCCTAGGACCATTCCCAATAATGAAAGTGATTAACCCGGTCATGGTACAAATTCAACTTCCCCGATTGCTTGGGAAGGTGCAACCGGTATTCCACTACAGTCTGCTGAAACCAGCCAGTGGCTCACAACTCTGGCCATTGAGTCGGGAACCCCCTAATCTCATGTTAATCGAGGGTCAGACTCACGATGGGATAAAGAGAATCTTAGACTCCAGAGTGCAAAGGGGAAAATTGGAATATCTACTATACTAGAAGGGGTATCCACTTTCTGAGGCCACCTGGATAAAGAGTTGAAAAGTGAGTGCAGATAGATTGATAAAGCAGTTCCATGATAAGTTCCCTCAAAAACCAAAGGGACCTCCTGGGGCAGGGAGAGGGGGCTACTGGCATTGACTAACCCCAGTGTGCTTTGGATCTTGTAGGGACATTCCTGCTGTTGACAGGGAGGGGGGGGGCAGCCTGTCAAGTCTGAATTCTACTTGGGCATGGGACTGGTTGTATCCTGGGGGATTCTAATGTTAATTTAGTTTGACACAGTATTGAGCTGGAGGAGGATGGAGCCTTCTGTCAGCACAGCATAACTAGTCGATGAGACATGCACATTTCAATGGCTCACTGACCGGAGGAGGAGAGAAGTCACCAAGCAACAAGCTGCCATCTTGGTTGGACAATGTGACTGATTGCTTGGGAAGCTTGAGAAAACTGAAACTTATATTGGAGTGAAAAGCCCAGGAACCTTAGTACTGGCTTTTCACCAATAGCACCAAGATGGTGTACCTAAATAAATTTGTTCTTTGAGTGAAAGCCATGTCTTGGTGTTCAATTTGTGGTGGGTGCATTACTTGTAGCCTGACACTGTAAGTTTCTGAAAATCCTTTGGGATTGGAACAGGGTAATGCCTTGTAACTAAGCAAATAAAGAAATATAATCAGAGATAAGTTTTTAATTAGGCTACCTCTAAATAAATTTCAAAACAGAAAGTTCTGAAATCTTGGACAGGCACATTTTTAATACAGTTGCAAAATAAAAACTTCTTGGATCTTTTAACTTATTTCAATGAGTCAATGAGTTCACTTTAAATCCATATTCTCAAAGTAACATAAAGTGGGTCATTTTTTTTTTCCTGGTTGATGTATGACATGAGCCTCCATGTGATCAAACCGTGTGATTGAACATGTCCTTTAATATTCTATTGGTTGTTGTCAGATTCCTATGGGGTTAAATAGGGGTTATGGGATAATAATGGCTATGAGAAGGAGACTCCTTGTGTTATAGTCTCCTATCCCCCTTTATTTATAAGCAGTACGTTGATTTTATATTAAAAAGATGTTGACATACTCTAGAAAGTATGCAGAGAAGAGCAACAAAAATGATTAGGGAACTGAAGGTTGAAACATGAAGAATGATTGCAGGAATTAGGTATGTGAAGGTGTAATGAAAAGAAGAATTTGGGATCATATGATTGCAGTGTTCTACCATGTTTCCCCAAAATAAGACCCAATCTTATGTTTTTGGGGGCTCCAAAATAAACACTAGGGATTATTTTCAGAGAAACATGATTTCAAAGTAATCAGCCTGTGTAGGGGGACCGATGGTATTAGGTAGTAGCTGCGGCCCACTTATCCCTTGGTTGGCACACTCTGGGGCTGCACAGCCCCCAAAATACAGGTGAGTTGATTCCCTGTCCAAGCAGCAGATGGAGGTAGAGGAGCTGGGGGAAGGCAGGCCATATGGACATGCCATGTGGACTGCGGAAAAGCAAAAAGTCGGTGGGCTGGAGTGAGCAGGCAGCCGTGGGAGCCCATGGTAGCACCAGCATGCCGATGGAAGCAGAGATGCTGGGCAGAAGCCACATGATCTGAATGCACCATGCAGGATGCAGGCAAGCTGAGAGATGTGAAGATGAGCCCCCTGTGGCTGCCTGGTAAGCTTGTATTCATGTCTCTCGGCTTGCTTGTGGCCTGCGCGGCATGTCTGGATCACCTGGCTTCTGCCCCGTGCTTTTGCCTCCATCTGCTGCTGGTGCCCCCATGTGAAGGTAAGCCTCACTTGAGTGGCCGGTACTCCAGCCCATTGACTCTTGGCTTTTCCACAACTTTGCCTCCATCTGCTGCTTGTACAGGTAATCAACCCACCTGTGCTATGCAGTCTGTGGCTGCTGCCCGATACCATTGGCCCATGCATGCTTGCTGCTTCCTGTGCAGGCCATGCCCTCTCCTTTCACTCGGGCTTATATTTGGGGTAGAGCTTATATTAGGCACAGATTTGAAAATAATGCTGAGGCTTATTTTCAGGGTAGGTCCTATTTTGGGGGAAACATGGTAATATCTAAGTGGTTATCACAAAGAAGAGGGTATCAGCCTATTCTCCAAAGGATCTGAAGGCAGGACAAGAAACAATAAATGGAACTTATTAAGGGAAAGAAGCGATGTAGAATTAAGGAGAAATTTCCTGACATAATTAATTTGAAATTAATTTTGAAATTTCCTAGAACAAGTAATCACTTGAGTTTAAAAAAGACTGTGGATTAATCAGAAGACTTAAAGTTGACCTTGACAAAGGTTGGACAGGTAAGAAAACGGATGTTAAAGAGAGAAAGAGATTCTGGAAAGGAATGAAGAGAGTAGAGTGCTATTTTTTTTTTAACTTCTTGATTCTTTGTTTTTCTTTAGTTCTATTTGTTTTGGGTTGTTTTTTGTTTTTGTTTTGCTTTTTGCTTTGGAATTGATGTTTAACTATTCCTTCTGCTGTTTTGTTTTGTTTTTGTTGTTGTTGTTTTGTTTCTCTACTTGGTGGTGGTATAAAGCGTGAAATTTTTGTTTTTGTTTTCTTTTTTTCCCTTCTCTAAGTGAGTGGGAAAAACAGAGTTTAAAATTTGGATTAAGGCAAGAAGAGCCTGAAGGAGGATGACAGCCTAATTTTTTTTTTTTTGTTTCATCGTTGGGATTTTTTTTCAATTTTTTTTTCAATTTAAGAATGAACTTCAAAGAAATACTTTTAATAGCGTTATATGCACCAAATGATAATCAGGAAGAATTTTATGGGAAACTACATAAAAAAAAACATTAGAATTAGAATATTTATTTTTATTTTTATTTTTAATTTATATTTATATGCTGCCCTTCTCCGGAGACTCAGGGCAGCTCACAATGCATTAAGCAATAGCCTCCATACTTTTGTATATTTTAGACAAAGTCAGCTTATTGCCCCCACAAACCGGGTCCTCATTTTACCCACCTTAGAAAGGATGGAAGGCTGAGTCAACCTTGAGCCTGGTGAGAATTGAACTCGCAATAATTGCAGGCAGCTGGATGTTAAATGCTGCCTTAGTAGGAGGCATTAGCCTCCTACACCACTCAGGCTCCTGAGAATATGAAAATATATGTATAATGGGTGACTTCAATGCAGTAATTGATGTTGATTTGGACTATAAAACGACAAAAAAATTTTTTTAAACCCAGAAAAACTCTCCTGAAGTCTTTCTTTACAATGATAGAGGGATTAAGTATACAAGATATATGGAGAAATAGACATTTGAAAGAAAAACAATATACTTTTTATTCAAATAGGCACTTGTCATGGTCCAGGATAGACATGATATGGATGTCAACAGACCTAATAGACAATATACAAGAAATAAACATTGATTCAAATCTTTCAGCGGACCATAACCTGATGATAATAATATGGAAAGGACAAGTATAGATGGACTTTGAATCAAACAATTTTAAATGAAAAAGAATTTCAAAAATTTCTGGAAAAAGAATTGGAGTTTTTCTTTAAAATAAACAAAAAGGGAGATGCATCACTTCAGAATGTATGGGATACAATGAAAGCATATATTAGGGCCTGGCAATAACATATTTGGGAAAAAAGAACAAAAAGAAAAGGCAAACACAGAAGAAATTGGAAGAAGAACAGAAAAGACTAGAGAAAGAATTACAAAAAACCCCACAAAATGATAAAGTTAAAAAACAAATGGAATTGAAAAAAACATGAAATAAACCTAATTGAACGAGATCTTTGGCATATAAATTGAGATCCGTTAAACAGAACTTTTTTGAAAATGCAAATAAACCAGGTAGATGGTTGGCATATAAAATGAAAAAAGAAAAAGAGAAGAAGTTAATTAACCAACTACAGGATGAACAAGGAAGTATATGTTATAGAAATGAAGAAAAGAAAACAATAATTCAAAGCTATCTTGAGAGACAAATAAAACAATATTTAGAGAAATCTGATTTACCTAAAATACCTGAACAATATAAGGAAGCCTTAGAAGAAAGAATATCGATGATGGAATTGACAGAGGCAATTTTAAAAAAAATGGGAAAATACCGGGCCCAGATGGATTACCAGCAGAATTATATAAATCATTTCAAGATGCGTTAAGCAATGTAATGTTGGAATTATTTAATGAACTATTGGTGAAGACAAAGATACCAGACTCATGGACAGAGGCGTATGTTACACTTATACCTAAAGAAGATACAGACTTACAGATCAATCTCACTGCTGAACTTTGATTACAAGATCTTTGCTTCAATAATGGCAAATAGATTAAAAAGGCTATTAAACAAACTTATTCATGTGGATCAAAATGGGTTTTTACCTAAGAGACAAATTAGAGATAATATGAGGATAATCTTGAATATTTTGGAATATTATGAGCAGGGGTGAAATGCTCCCCGTTTGGACTGGATCATCCAATCTGGTAGCAATGGTGGCAGGTGGTTCGGAGAACCAGTAGCAATAATCCCTGCCCCCCCCCCTGCCCAACTGTGCTGCGCAATCATCAGACACTTTTTTTTTAACTTTTAAAAGCATTTTTTCTACAACCTTTTCGGCTGAAAAAATGCTTTTAAAAGTAAAAAAAAAGCCTCTGATGATCATTCAGCTCAGCTGGGATCATCAGAGGCTTCTAAAAGCATTTTTTTCTGTAACCTCTTAAGGCTGTAGAAAAAATGCTTCTAAAAGTTAAAAAAAAATGGCCACGCCTACCCAATCACATTACCCCTCCCCCCATCAAGCAATGCCCACAGAACCGGTACTAACAAATTTTACATTTCACCACTGATTATGAGGTACACTCAGAAAAACAAATGGCGATGATGTTCCTAGATGCACAGAAAGCATTTGATAATGTGAGTTGGCAATTTATGATAGAACAATTACAGATGATGGAATTTGGGGAGAGATTTACAGATATGATAATAACAATTTATAAAAAACAATCAGCAAAAATAATGATAAACGGAGAGATGACAGAAAAAGTTAACATAATGAAAGGCACAAGGCAAGGATGTCCACTGTCACCACTGTTATTCACATTAACATTAGAAGTGTTAAATAGAAACATAAGACGAAATGAAGAAATAAAAGGAATGAAAATTAATAAGGAAGAATATAAATTACAAGCCTTTGCTGATGATTTAGTTTTTGTATTGGAGGACCCTCAAACAGTTGGAGCACCCTCAAACAGTGCGCCTAAATTATTAGAACAAATAGAAGAGTATGGAGGGCTAAAAATAAATAAAGACAAAACAAAAATACTGGTCAAAAATATTACAGAAAAACAGAAAAAGAGAATTGACGGAGAATTTATATTCAATAAATATTCAAATTGTGAAGAAAGTAAAATATTTAGGAATATATTTAATCTCAAAATGTGTAATGATAAAGGAAGATAATTAATATAAACTAAAGAAACAAATTGAGGAAGATTTGGAGAAATGGAAAAATCTACAGTTATCATTAATGGGAAAGATAGCAATAATAAAGATGAACATATTACCGAGACTATTATTCCTATTTCAGACAATACCGATAAAAATTGGAAAAGACATATTTTGAACATCTGAACAAAATAGTAAGGAATTTATTTGGCAAGGGAAGAAAGCGAGGATTAAAATAAAACTTTTACAAGATGCGAGACTCTGTGGAGGTTTTGGACTACCGAACTGGGAACTGTATTACCAGGCAGCAACATTGACTTGGGTGAGAGAATGGATTGATCTAAAAATATAAGACTATTGACTTTGGAAGGTCATGATGTGCAATTGGGATGGCATGCCTTTTTATGATATGGTAGAAGTAAGATGCATACTTATTTTCAAAGACATTATATAAGAAATGCATTACTATTAGTGTGGGAGAAGATTAGAGAGAAACATTATATAAAAATATCAGCATGGTTATCAACAATGGAAGCACTAATACATCCAAACATTATTAATATTAGAAATATTTTTAGATATAAAGATATTTTAACAAATAAGGGAGAATTGAAAGGGAAACAAGAAATAGAAGAACAAGGGATTGACTGTTGTGGCCTGTCAGCTGCCTGTGCAGTTAGTAGCTGATTCCAACAGCGAGGAGGCTGGTGTGGTGCTGCGCCAGCAGCCTGTGCAGCTGGCGCTCGAGTCAGACAATGAGGCTGGAGAAGATGTGGTGCCAGAGGCAGGGATTCAACCAAGGCCTCCAGAACCTCCAGAAACTCCCATAAGTGAAGAGGAAGAAGAAGAGGAGCTTCTTCTCAATGCACAAGCACACGGAGCTGTTAAAAGGCAGGGGTGGCTCCTCAGGAGGAGGTCTCCTCGAGAGTAAGGACTAATTGTCCACTCCCCTAGCCTATTTAAGGAAGGATGACGACTGATGCAATTTGCAGGAAACAACTTCGTTCATATTCCTTCACGTCTTGATTCCAGATTCGGCTCTTGTTTCTCTTGTCAGTTTTCCTGCAAATTGCTTCTGGGCATTCTGCCAACCACAGTAAGATTACGGTTATCTGAAATACTGTGCCTCAGAATTGAGTTATTATTCTTTGGATTCTTGTCGGCTGTTAATGAAATTAAATTAACAGCCCTTGTTCAGAAAAGACTGATTTAAACTGTACTTGTATTCGAACAACTACTAAGAAAGCTCGTTAGTAGTCCTTAATTAGTAAACTAAGGTTTGTATGGACTTTGTGTGTGCTGTGTTCTTTGGGGTCCATAGCTGGGGCAGACCATTGAGATGGACTGGTATACTCACATGCAAATTAAAACAAGATATGAAAAAGATGCTAAATTATATGATTTTTATTTTGAAATGATGGAACTGGATAAGATACTCATAGAAACAGATGAAAAAATAATCAAATATATATATAACTATTTACTTAATATTGAATTAGAAGAAGAACAAGTAAAAGAAACAATGATAGCCTTGGCAAAAAATTTCGGATACTCAATTGAGTTAGATAAATGGCAGCAGCTGTGGGAAAGGAATTATGAATTAACAATGTCCACAGCATATAAGGAGAATCAATATAAAATGTTTTATAGATGGCATTTGCCATGGGAAAAACTGGCAAGAATGTTTAAAGATAAATCTGCAAAATGTTGAAAATGTAATCAGATACCAAGATCATACTATCATATGTGGTGGACATGTCCAGAAGCAAGAAATTGTTGGATGAAAATCAAAACATGGTTAGAAGAAATGATACAACAACAGATAGATTTAAAACCTGAACTGTTTCTATTGGGTATCTTACCAGAGAAATTTAGTAAGGAGAACATATATTTGATTGTACATGTTATAACTGCAGTGAGGATAGTATTTGCGCAAAGATGGAAAGTGGAGACAATCCCTATGGAAGAAGAAATTAAGAAAATATTGGATTGTGCAGAAACGAATAAAGAATTCCTCTCTTTAAAGAAAGAGAGGAATCGGAATACTTTAAAATATGGGGGCAATTCTATGATTGGTTGGAGAGGAGATATAGATAGGCTAATGTTATAATGAAGAAAGAGGAGAAAGAAGATAGATAGATGTATTAATAGAACAGCAAATAGAAAAATGTATAAATGTATTAATAGAAAATTAAGAAATATGGGAGAAATGTTATAATTAAAGAAATGATGATATTAAGAAATGATAAATATCGGAGGAGTAAGAAAAAGACACAAAAGATGTACTCAGATGTTACACTGAATGTTGGATTATGTATTCTGTTTGTTTGTCTATAAAATGAAATAAAAACTTTTGATTAAAAAAAAATCATTGGAATAATTTGCCTCCAGAAGTTGTGGGAATTCCAACACAGGTTTTTAAGAAGAAATTGGACAACCATTTGTTTAAAATAGTATGGGGTTTCCTGCTTGAGCTGGGAATTAGATAAGACCTCCAAGGTCCTTTCCCACTCAGTTATTCTGTCATTTTTAATCTAGTTATATCATTCTACTTGATTTATTCTTTGTACTGGAGGTTAAGTTCATAATTGGGCTACAATTATTATGACAGTTAAAGTTAAATCAGTCAGAGTCATAATTTTCAACATATTTTAATGCAAAGCACAGGCTACTTTTTTTACATATTCTTAATTATCGTAATTCCATATTCTGAGAACTAGATGATTAAGCTAAACATTTTTAACAACATGGCCAAAATGAACAGTCAATTTGCCAATCAATTTATCCACTATTAATATTTGAGAATATCAAGGACTATGTAATTGCTTATTGCCATCTCCATCTCCACATGAAAAGAGGTATGTGGCAAGTGAAAAGTAAAAAAGAAAATAAAAAAGAAAATAAAAATCTATGATCTAAAAATAATAATTACAAACTACATTAAAAAGAAAAAAAAACCAAATAAACCTAAAGGGCAGACTCAATGGACGATTAGGTCTTTTTCTCCCACAGTTTTCTATGGTTCTAT
The DNA here is from genome assembly GCA_012654045.1 of Ptyas mucosa. Classification (NCBI taxonomy): domain Eukaryota; kingdom Metazoa; phylum Chordata; class Lepidosauria; order Squamata; family Colubridae; genus Ptyas; species Ptyas mucosa. Next base: position 12,857 of record WNWU01013121.1, read on the forward strand.
AAAACTACATTTTCCCACAACCTACTCATAGTTCTGATTCATACTGGCATGTATTAATGAAACACTGCTATCCAGTTAGACCTAACTCCTATCCTCTTAATCTTTGGGGGGGGGGGAGGAGAGGTGTCTATCATTATTCATTTATTTATGCTGCCTAGCTACAAAGTCATGAGCTTATCCTGTGTCTTTGGTTTCCTAACTATTTCGTCTAACAATAAGTATCACTTTTCCTTAAGCAGCCTAGGAAATAATCATATGCTGGAGCAAAGCTTAATTGAGCCAATGTCTATAAATTACTCAGATCTTTGGGAATTAGAAGGATTTACTTTGAGTAATGTTAACTTGATCCATTACTTAGATCCATTACTTGTATCCAAGAAATGTATGTGGTTTGGAAAAGGAAACAAGGGTAACTGGGTATGCAGGAGAAGGTACATTCTGAGAATCAAAGAAAACTGAGCTCTGCTATGCTATAAATACTTTGAGAAGGCATGGCTTAGTAGAAAAAGGCTGCCATAAGAAATAACAGCAGTCATGAAAGTGATCAGGGCAAGGTCTCAGGCAGTGCTTTAACTTCTTGGTAATATCTGAAAGATGAAATGGAGTAATAGAGAATTCAGGTTGGAGAAAATAAAGGTCTTCATTAATGTCACTTTGTATTATTTTGTTAGAGTTGGGGGGAAGGCTTCATTGAATCAATGAGCAAATTGAACATCATATTCTGGATTATTTTTTTATTAAGTGTCCCTTTGTATTCAAATCAGGTCTCATAATAATGATATAGCATTTGGGGGAAAAGATGCAGCCCAGTAATCCCGCTGCTGAAGCCAAAATGGAGAAGATCTCCACAGCCACCATGTATTTCCCCTTGGTACTCAAATAGGTTGGAACAAATGATATCCAGACACTACAAAAGACCAACATGCTGAAGGTGATAAATTTGGCTTCATTAAAGCTATCTGG
>WNWU01013131.1:0-34372 GCA_012654045.1 Ptyas mucosa
GTCACCAGCCTGCATTGCTTGGCTGATGGCACCCCAAGGAGGCCCTCTCTGTGGGGGGCCCTACCCTCTGGAATCAGTTGCCCCCAGAGATAAGGAGAATCCATGACCTCCATGCCTTCCGCCGTGCCCTTAAAACATTTCTTTTCCAACAAGCCAGGCTGGCCTAAGCAAAGCCTTTTAAATGATTTTAAATTGGGGTTTTTAAATTTGGGTCAATTTAGATATTCTTTTTAATAGAATATGGGTTTATTCTATTTTTGGGTTTAATAGACCCATCGCACGGGTCGATGGGAGGTCATCGGTGGCAGAAGGCGGTCTCAAAGATAACTAGGCCCTATGCCATGGAGCGCTTTAAAGGTGATAACCAACACCTTGAAGCGCACCCGGAAGACCATTGGGAGCCAGTGTAGCTCACGCAGGAGTGGTGTTATGCGGGAGCGCCATGTAGCTCCCGTAATTACCTGCGTGGCTGCATTCTGGACCAGTTGGAGCCTCCAGGTGCTCCTCAAGGGGAGCCCCATGTAGAGAGCGTTACAGTAGTCCAGGCGAGAGGTGACGAGGGCATGAGTGACTGTGCACATGGAATCCCGATCAAGAAAGGGGCGCAACTGGTGAATCGGCGAACCTGACAAAAGGTCCTCCTGGCTACAGCTGTCAGATGTTCCTCTAAGGACAGCTGCGTATCCAGGAGGACTCCCAAATTGCGCACCCTGTCCACAGGGGCCAAAGACTCGCCCCCGATAGTCAGCGATGGAGTCAGCTGACTATATCGGGATGCCGGGAACCACAGCCACTCAGTCTTGGAAGGGTTGAGCTTGAGCTTGTTCCTCCCCATCCAGATCCGTACAGCCTCCAGGCACTGGGACATCACTTCAAGGGCATCGTTGGGGTGATCTGGGGTGGAGATGTACAGCTGGGTGTCATCAGCGTACTGATGGTATCTCACCCCAAAACAACGGATGATCTCGCCCAGCGGCTTCACATAAATGTTGAACAGAAGGGGCGAGAGGACCGACCCTTGTGGCACTCCGCAGATAAGAGGCCTCGAGGTCGAGCTCTGCCCCCCTGTCAACACAAACTGCGACTGGTCGGAGAGAAAGGAGGAGAACCGGTGCCCCCCATCCCCAACTCTTCCAATCGGTGCAGCATGATACCATCGTCGATGGTATCAAAAGCCACTGAGAGATCTAATAGGACCAGAACAGAGGAACAGCCCCTGTCCCGAGCCCTCCAGAGATCATCAACCAACGCGACCAATGCCGTTTCCGTGCTGTGACCAGGCCTGAAACCCGACTGGAATGGATCCAGATAGGACGTTTCCTCCAGGAATTGTGGGAACTGTCGTGCGACCACACTCTCAACAACCTTCACCACAAAGCGAAGGTTGGAGACAGGATGATAGTTAGCCAATACTGCCGGGTCCAGGGAGGGCTTCTTGAGGAGAGGCCTCACCACCGCCTCTTTCAAGGCGGCGGGGAAGTGACCCTCACTCAACGAAGCGTTAATAATTCCCTGGAGCCAGCCTCGTGTAACCTCCCGGGAAGCCAGTACTAACCAGGAGGGACACGGGTCCAATAAACATGTGGTTGCATTAAGTCTCCCCAAAATCCTGTCCACATCATCTGGAGTCACAAAGTCAAACTCTTCCCAGATAACGCTCTCAAGACTATTCCTCGCCATCCTGCCCAGATCTACCCAGGGGGGAGGCTAATGATAGAACAGGCCCCCAAGGCCTCCCCAATGCACTAAGATACATCATGCTTCTCCCAACCTTCCTGCCACAAGGATTCACTTACCTTGCAAACATCTGTCTCCTCTCTTGTTTCTCTGTTTCTTTGCCTTTGAGGAAGGGAGAGGAGAGTTGGCTGGGAAATGCTTTTTGTGTTGAGAATGGATACTCCTGGGTGCTATAATATCGTGCAGATTCAAGTACCCATCCTCTTTTGCAGAGAGTCAGGGTTTCAGAAACTTTTATTCTTGGCGCGAAAAGTGTTTGCCGGTATCCTGCTCCTCCCCTCCCCTCCAACTACTTTCCACTTAACTACTTAATGAAATCTGCCACAGAGCAAGCTTGCATGCAAATGGGGGGGGGAGAGGGAGGGGAGAGAGAGAGGGAGGGAGAGAGAGGGGGAGAGAGAGAGAGCACAATCCAATTGGGTCTGAAGCTCCGCAATTTTCCTGGCAAGAGAGAGGAGGGGGGCTCTCCAAGCTGTGTGTGTGTGTGTGCATGAGAGCAAGCGAGCATGTGACCCTTGCTTTAGTCAGGGTGCTCAAGCTGCTGGCAACTTTGGCAAAGTGGCAAAGGCATTGGCGCTGGGAGCGGTGGCAGTACCTGGAGGCTTGGCTGCAAAGACGCCCCCGTTGTTGGTGAAGAAGAGGGCAGCATTACAAACGTTAGGATCCCTCAGTTTTTGAGGGATCTGGACACTTCCTCCTTTTTCTGAAGCATGAGAGGGGGCTTAACAACTTAATGGGCTGAATGGCCTGAAGATAAAGGTTATGGGGAAGGGACTGAGGATTGTTAGCTGGGGGATGACAGTTGGTCTCTCCTTAACTGTTCCTCCCCCCTTATTAGACTTAGCCCTAATATGGCCACTCAGCATAAATTTACAGCTTTTGATTGATCTGCAGCCTTATTACAAACTGGGGATGGTAACTTATTCTCCCCCTCAACTGTCCCTCTCTCCCCTTATTTGATCTAGGTCTATTATGACCACTCAACATTAACTTGCAATCTTGGATCGATCTGCAGCTTTAAACACCTATCCTCCAAAACTACCCTGATCATTCAATCCTATGTACTCTGTCCAGTGGCTTCACCTTACTTTTTTGATCTAATCCTCAGCCATCACTGGTATCAGGACTGGAGGAGATACAGACATCGAGAGTCTTGGATTATGGGGAGATAGATCACCTTCTCTTTGTTTGCATGATGCCGGTTTGGTCACCATGAGAGGGCGACCCTTTGAGACTTCTATCCCCACCTCCTTTTTTGGATGGACTCACTACAACCACAAGACTTCCCATCGTCGTGAGAGGGCGATGATGTTCTGATGTAATGACACTTGTAACATACTGGTCTTCCTTTAACATCTATTACCTCCCTTATTTTAATTTACCTGTTTTAACCATCTCTAACACTCTTAGAAGAAAATGATCCTGCATCTCCTTCAGCTCGCTCCTATCTTCGATGTATTCAACTGCAGAGCTTCTTGCACTGCGAGATTCCCCCCTTTCGCATGTCTGGCCCTCTCAGTTATCGAGGGCCGCCCTTGAGGATGGGTTTTGGAACTCCGAGAGGTGATTTGCAAAAAACCGACGGCTTTGGGGTTTTTTAGATAAATTTTTAACTTCTATTTCAAGGGATTCTGGGCGGGATTGTGGGAATGGATCTGGGGGGAATCCATAAATCCACTGAATGGGGTAATGGGTCTGATGATCATGGCGGGGAGGACCGGGACAGAAATTTGACAAGGATACAGGGGGACGAAACGATGGGCATTAGTATAATAAGTAGGAGGGGCAGATATGACGGTAGCAGGGGCCATATTATGTTTCGGGAGTGCGCACTCGCTGTTTGCAAGCGATTGCGCACTCCGACCCCCAAAGCATTCCTTGTTCCCCAGGTTGTTCAGAATCTCAGGCTCTGAGTCTACGGCTGATGTTGTGTAATGCCAGGTCAGTGGTAAATAAAGCCCCCCTTATTCACAATCTTATTTCGGAGGGGGGTGCTGACCTGGCAGGGATTACGGAGACCTGGTTAGGCCAGGAGGGAGGAGTTCCCCTTGTGGAAATGTGCCCGCCAGGTTTCCGTGCATTCCATCAGCCAAGGACTCAGGGAAGGGGTGGGGGAGTGGCAGCAATTATTAGAGAAAGTCTTTGCCTGAGGGAGGCCACTGTTCCTCAGATAGCCGGATGTGAGTCCCTCCTTGTGAAGTGGGGTCAGGGGATACAGATGGGCCTACTGATCACGTACCTGGCTCCCTGCCACGTGATGGCGGTTCTGCCTGAGCTGCTTGACGTTATAGCCGGGGTGGTGGTGGAAACCCCCCGACTTATTGTTATGGGGGATTTTAACCTGCCATCTGCTGGTGAGATGTTGGAGGTGGCTCGGGAGTTCATGGCTTCCATGACGGCCATGGACCTGACCCAGGTAGTTCAAGGCCCCATCCACTTAGGGAATCACACTCTGGACTTGATTTTTGTCTCGGATCAGTGGCTGAATGATCTAAGAATAGGGGATCTAGACATCAAGCCCTTGTCATGGTCTGATCATTCTCTCCTTCACATGGACTTTCAGGTCACTTTCACCAACCGCAGGGAGACGGAACCAACCAAGTGGTTCCGTCCCAGGCACCTGATGGACCCCAAGAAGTTCCTGACGGAGCTTGGGCCATTTCCTGAGACTGGCTCACGACTCGACTGAGGACCTGGTGGTGGCCTGGGACAGGGCAGCTTCTGGGGCCTTGGACCGCGTCATGCCTTTACGGCCTCTGACCTGATGCCGATCTTGACTAGCTCCTTGGTTTTCTGAGGAGCTGAGAGAGATGAAGCATCAGAAAAGACGCCTAGAGAGTGATTGGAGAACAAGCCGATCTGAATCTGACCGAACACAGGTGAGATCTTATATTAATACCTACTTAGTGGCGATAAAAGCGGCGAAGTCTAGCTACTTCTCCGCTCTTATTGCATCTGCAGAGAACCGCCCAGCCGTGCTGTTTAGGGTGACTCGCTCTCTACTTCAGGTGGGGGGTGCATGAAGACCCCTTACAGGGTCGAGCTGAGGATTTTATGCAAGTCCTGCATGATAAAGTCGCTCAGATTCAGGAAGGCCTGGACTCCGATTGGGTAGATCCAGGGGAGGAGATGGGGGTACGTCCTGAGAGTGTTATCTGGGATGAGTTTGACTCTGTGGCTCCTGAGGATGTGGACAGGATTCTGGGCAAGCTTAGCGCTGCCACATGTTTATTGGACCCGTGTCCCTCCTGGTTGGTACTGGCCTCCCGGGAGGTTACACGAGGCTGGCTCCAGGGGATTATTAATGCTTCTCTGAGTGAGGGTGTCTTTCCCACCACCTTGAAAGAGGCGGTTGTGAAGCCCCTCCTCAAGAAGCCTTCCCTAGACCCGGCTATATTATCAAATTATCGTCCAGTCTCCAATCTTCGCTTCGTTGCGAAGGTTGTTGAGAGTGTGGTGGCATGACAACTACCCCGATACCTGGATGAAGCTGTCTATCTGGATCCATACCAGTCGGGCTTCAGGCCATGATACAGCACAGAAACGGCATTGGTCGCATTGGTTGATGATCTCTGGAGGGCTCGGGACAGAGGTTGTTCCTCTGTCCTGGTCCTATTAGATCTCTCAGCGGCTTTTGATACCATCGACCATGGTATCTTACTGCACCGGCTGGAGAGGTTAGGAATAGGGGGCACTATGCTTCAGTGGTTCTCCTCCTTCCTCTCTGACCGTTCGCAATTTGTGTTGGCTGGGGGGCAGAGGTCGACCTCAAGGCACCTTATTTGTGGGGTGCCGCAAGGGTCAGTCCTCTCACCCCTTTTGTTCAACATTTATGTAAAACCACTAGGCAAGATCATCCAAGGTTTCGGGGTGAGTGTTCATCAGTATGCTGATGACACACAGCTATACATCTCCACCCCGGACCACCCCAATGATGCCCTTACTGTGATGTCCCGTTGCCTGGAGACCGTGTGGATCTGGATAGGGAGAAACAAACTCAGACTCAACCCCTCCAAGACCGAGTGGCTGTGGCTTTCGGCGTCCTGGTATAGTCAGTTGGTACCATCACTGACATTTGGGGATGAGACCTTACTTCCCACAGAGAGGGCTTGCAACTTAGGTGTCCTCCTGGATTCACGGCTATCTTTAGAAGAGCACATGACAGCCGTGGCCAGGGGGGCCTTTTATCAAGTTCGCCTGATCCGCCAGTTGCATCCCTTTCTGGATCGGGACACCTTGCGCAGTCACTCATGCCCTAGTCATCTCCCGTATGGACTACTGTAATGCTCTCTACATGGGGGTCCCCTTGAAGAGCGCCCGCAGGCTCCAGCTGGTCCAGAATGTAGCCACGCGGGTGATTATGGGCGCAACTCGTTACACCCATGTAACACCTCTCCTGCGCGAGCTGCACTGGCTCCCGGTAGTCTTCCAGGTGCGATTCAAAGTGTTAGTCATCACCTTTAAAGCGCTCCATGGCTTAGGACCTTGGTACCTATGAGACCGTCTTTTGCCACCAATAGCCTCCCACCGACCAGTTCGTTCTCACAGGGAGGGACTACTCAGGGTACCGTCAGTCAAATCATGCCAACTGGCGACTCCCAGGGGGAGTGTCAGGGTGGCATTTAAACCCTGTTCCCCTCCTGGGGTAATTGCTCTTAATTAGAGGGAGGGCCTTCTCTGTGAGGGCTCCAACCCTTTGGAATGAATTGCCCCCGGAGATATGGAATATCCCTGATCTCCGTGCTTTCCACTGTGCCCTCAAGACCCTGTTGTTCCAACAGGCGGGGCTAAACATATGAACATGTGAATGATATTTTAAACTGTTATCTAACTCTGGGTTTTATTTAATTGACCAAACTAAGTAATAATTTTAATTAGCAATTTTATGATGTTTGTATGTCTATATTCTACTTGGTTGTACACCGCCTTGAGTCCTACGGGAGAAAGGCAGTATAGAAATATAATAAATAAATAAATAAACTGTAGCGAGGGGGAAGACCCAACTGAGCAGCCATTTTTCTCCTTGTCTTCCCCACTCAAGCAGTGGCAGGCCCTGTGGAACAGCAGGACCTCTCATTTCTCCCCCGGTTCGGCGAACTCCAGCTTCAGTCAGGGCATTTAAGCTGCTGGCGGTGGCAGCCACCTAAGCACCATGATTTCCCCCTCCCCAATCAACCAGCCAACCCCACCTGACCTGCTCCATGCCAGCTGGCACAAAGCCTCACCATTCTTCTCGTCTTCGTTGTTGTCCTCCTCACCCAAGCGGTAGCGAGCTTCACAGGACAGGGTCTCATTCCTGCCCCGGTGCAGTGAACTCCGGCATGCTGGATGTGAGTATGAAGGACCTGGCCCCACAGTGCTTCCTTGCTCAGTTGAAGGCTTCGTTCAGCCTTCAAACAGTAAGATTGGCACATGCAAGCAAGCAAGCAGCGCACCAGGGCCACGGACTGCATTGGTTCCTGCATCTGGTCAAGTCTGATTCCATGGCCAGCCTTACTGTTTGAAGGCTGAATGAAGCCTTCAACTGAACAAGGAAGCACTGCAGGACCAGGCCCTTCACACTTCAATGCCGCAATCGGCACTACTCAGCTGGAGAAGTAAAGAAGCTCAGGGCAGCAGGAAAAGGGGGCTGGCCCTGCCAAACCTCACGTGCCCACCCCAGGGATCACGCTTGGAAAAAACCAAAGAGCCCTTGCCAAAGACATTTGCCGGTCAGCTGTCAACCCGCCACCCAGCACGCCTTCGTTGCACTTTGACCGAGCCTGGCTGCTCACTTAAGGAGAGTATCCTCACTTGTACACCCCCTCCCTGCCTCGCAACAGCCAGCCAAGGGGTCGCATAAGAAGGAGGTGGAGGAAGCCGCCACCGCAGTTTATGCTCGCTCCTCAGCTGTGGGTCTGTCCCCCTTTCTATCGTACCCTCCTCCTGTATCCCAGTCCGACCCCGCCAGCCCTCATGTTAGTGAAGTTAGTGGGCCAATGTCTTGGGGCGCAGCAACGTGGGCCCACAGAGAGGGCTCTGCGTGCCACCTCTGGCACACGTGCGATAGGTTCGCCATCACGGGATTAGATGATGTATAACCAATATGATTTGTAGCATTATATCCTTTGATACAGCCTCTTTGGATTACACTGGAAGCCTTTTCTAAATATATTATTGATATTTTCTACTTGAAATCCAACCATTACAAAACAGGAGTTACATCAAGAGTACAATAGTCATAGATTCTATACCAGCCTGTTCCAAAAAAGGTAAGGCCAGAACAATCATTGCTCAGGCTAAGTATAATCATTATCATAAAACTAGAGCAAGTATCTTCCAATCTTAAGACTGAAGAAAGACCCACCAAAAATCAACTGAGTCAAATGGGAAAAGGGGGAGTGTTAGGATTTAAACTCTGGTCTATATAAATATTGTGGTGCTTAAAAGTTTGTGAACCACTTCGAATTTTCAACACTTTTGCATAAATACGATCTAAAACAAGTGGAATATTTTGACTCATTTGTTTAAATGGGTTCTCTTTATCTAGTTTTAGGACTTGTGTGGGGAATAGATCACATTTTTAGATCACAGAAATATTGAAAATTCAAAAGGCTTCATATTTTTAACCACTATTGTAAGCATTTGCCTCTGTCTGCCTGTCTGTCTCTTTGTATGAAGTTTGATGTTCTACAATAGGTAGTGTATTTCCATGGGGTTTCTTTCTTTTATACTATTGTAGAAAGTTAGCCCCCACCCCTCTCCTAGAAGAATGAAATACTCTGGGAAATATTAAAAAGGCAGAATATTATATTTCCCTGGATGAGAAATGTTTTTTAGGCAGGAAGCAGAAGCAGACTCTCTCTTAATAGCCCCCACCCTCCTCAATAGCCCACAAGCAGATGTCAGCACTTAAGAAATAAAGAGATGGCTAGGTCTATTCATAAGCAAATACCCTCACCCATGATCCAACAAAGGTAGGATTAGCCCCCAAGCCATAATAGGAATTGCCCAAAGTCCCTTCATTACCATCACCCACAAGATTCAACCAAGCCTAGTACTCAATACAACCTACAAAGTTACCCCAGCATGCCCCATGGGAGTCCGACAACCAATCAGAATACATTTCTTACACAGGAACAGAAAGCTCCAAGGTGGGGCCCAAGAGAGGGTATAATCTCTCTCTCTCTCACCCATGTGCTCCCTTTGTCCAGGACCTCAAACCATGTGGTTCTGTCCACCATTAAACCATCTTTCCAAATAGTTTCCATGTTTCCAGTGTCTTTCTCCCCACTTGGAACTGAACCTATATGGACATTTCTTCCAACACTATAAAACAATGAATTTATTTGTGAACTAACTGCTGTTAGTTAGTGATTATGAGAACTGAGTTTCAGGAGAGCAGAAATGTATGTCATGCCTAAATGAAGCCTGGCATCTGAAAACCTTTCAACTGCCAAAATTCTGAGTAATAAACTTCTGACTAGGAAATTCTGAGAGGTAAAAACCATACACCAAGCAAATAATCTAGTTGGTAAAGCAATCTACATTGTAGATTAGCTTTCTTCAATGTCCTTCAGATTCATTAGACCTCCATAATTCCCAGATAACTTAATCATTGCCCATGTGAATCCTGTTGTGTTGGCTAGGTAGAGAGAGTGGTTGATCCAGAGTCACCCAGTGAGTTTCTGTAATAAAGAGTGGATTGAATGTAGTCCTCCCTATTCCTATTACAAAACATTATATTCAGAAAATGCAATTTTCTGTTTCAAAATGTGTCAATAACTATACATTTTAATAATTTAGAAGAGATTAGGTAACAGTGAGGAAGTTAACAATGACATTAGTAAAGATGATCTTTATATTTAACATCTTTAATATCAGAGGTAATACTGCTAATTACCAATAACCGAGAAGTGGCAAATGAGAGACCTCTAACCTTCCCAGAAATATCTTCCTGGACATAATAAGCAACAAAATCATAAACTAAATCAGTTTCTCGTATTACGTTTCATGAGAAAAGGGAAAAAGATCACTTCTAGCACATGGGGCTCTTAAAAGAGTGAATGACACCACAATTTTTTTTAAAAATTGAAAATTTTCTAAATCCCTGTATTTTTCTCTTGCATGGGTAGTCTAATAGACATGGAGTTATGCTAATTCTGCAAGAACCAGAAATAATTACATATTACTTGGCAGGATTCTTCTAATATCCAAGTGCTGAACACTGTAGAAATACTAAATTAACTGCCAAGTCAAATGTAAATTTTTGCATGATTCACAATCAAATATAAACACAAAAAGCCCATTTAAAAATGGCTTGCAGTTGGCCTTTCTTGGGTGAGATTAATCATTAGGAGATGTTTGAGAGCACATGTAGTAAATCAAATTATCTGATATATTAACAAACAAGTATTATATGTGTATGGAAAAGCAATAATGGGAAATGAATTCTGCTTATTGTAATACTGTTTTCTTAATTAAACAGATTTATAGAGCTTAATGTGGAAATGATAGATAGAATCAAGTTTTTGTTTTGATTAAGCAACCTTGATGATTGCATATTACAATTCCATTCCATTTCACAAACAAAATTTCCTATCTTTAGTCTAAACTTCTGGGATAAAATCAGATCATTCATAAAGCTATTTGCCAAAGGAATATGGTAAGAAGTGGATCAGTGAATTTATACTGTCATTGCATCACTACTGCACAGGAATTGCGCACAGGAATTGTGCAGTAGTGGAATTTTGATTTTAGAAATCCCAATATTTATGAATGTTCTTTTAGAAGCTATATTTATGTAGTGAAAATTACTAATAGTCTTCTGGTAATGTATAAAAACATAGCTTTACAGCTTTGTTTGGGGAACAGAGGAGCACTCAGCCATTCAGCACCCTAAAAGTTGTCCCCTTGCCTTTTAATTAATTTTTAACATTGCTGGACTTTTAAAAATTTCATATACTGTTTTTATGCTTTTAATATTTTATTTGTACAGTGCCTGATGTACCTTTGTGAGGGAAATGGGCAGGTCCTAAATAAGATAGATAGATAGATGGATGGATGGATGGATGGATGGATGGATGGGATTCAACTCGTTCGCACCCATTTGAGCGAACCAATTAACTTTTTGCCCAGTTCAGAGAACTAGCTAATCCCAGCTCTGGTTGGCCCCCACCCTGCCCCTCCCCTCCCAGGAGTCCCCCCCAAGTACCTTGTTTTGGCTTCCAGGGTGTGCAGGAGGCCTTCCAGGCCCAAAATGGGGCAAGGGGGGTGTCATACAGCCCCTCGTGCCCCGTTTTGCCTTCCAGGCCCAAAACCTCTGCTCTAGGGTGAGTTGGGAATGGGGATTTTGTATTATGATTGCTCATAAGTAGGAACCAGTAAAAGAAGAATGAAAAAATCCTTATCTGTAGATCAGCATTTTTCAGTCTTGGGAAGTTTAAGATTGGAGAATTTCATGCTGCCTGGGAAATTCTGGGAATTGAAATCCATGCACCTTAAAGTTGCCAAAGTTGAGAAGCATGGGTCTACACTAGAGTTTAGGATTTTCCATTCATGTTTTATTTAGAATTTTATTTAGAATTTGGTGCAATTAAATAAATCAGTTGTGGTTTTGTTAACAAATAGTGATTAAAGTGATATGAACTATTACTGGACTGTTTGTGAGAAACTGAAATTAAAAGTTGATCTGGGCTTTGATGATTTGGTATATTTTTTTTACTTATATCTGTACCAAAGAAAGTTGGAAGTCATTTTTTTTCAGTTTTCTCTTTTCCTCTTTCTTTCTTACACTTTCACTTTTTCTTTCCTGAGCCTTTTCTTTTTTCAAATCTGTTTTTTATTTGTTTATCCCTTAACTTCGTATTTTTTGATGTATGAAGGATCAAATACTCAGCCATTATAATTCTACATTCCATATTTACAGAAATCATATCAAAATTTAGAATGAAATCCACTGGGAGCCATCTCATATAATGCAGGCTCTGAATCCCTCTAACCAAAAAGTGTTTATCAAGAGAATAGTTGTAGCTCAGGGTTGAACTGTGGGTTCCTTAATGCTCTCTGAGGTTGATGGTTTTCTTGCAGATGTTTCATTACCAAACTAGGTAACATGATCACTACTAGAAGGGAGTGGAGTTTGCTCTTATTTTCATATACTAGTGACTTACCCTGTCAGTGTTGATCAGTTGCTTTACAAAGTGTTTTGATTGGTGCCGGGTCTCTACAGCCTCAGGCAGAAAAGGGCTATTCTGTACCCCTCCCTCAAATGTTCTTTAAAATACAGAGTTTCCCAGCATTCCTTTAGGAACCTCCAACATGCAAACTGTGGTTACTCATCCTAAAATGAATCCTATTTACCTGAACGTTCAAAATTTGCTGTTTGCTGGGAAGGTATGTATCTAAAAGTCAGTCTACATTTAGTGTACATCTGACTTTGGGGATATTTCTTCATATCATAACCAAACAAAAGTGTATTTTCTGTGCAGTTCACACCCCTTGCTCACTGATTCTGGATGTCACAAAGCAAAGGACCCATTTTGTAATTAACACCCGCGCCCTACATTGGCTGGCAGAGTGCTGCAGGAGGTTGAGTGCTGTCATGCCCCCTGGCCACACCCACTCAGCCTACCCAGCCGGTCATTAGGGCAGAGAACTGGTTGTTAAATTATTTGAATCCCACCACTGGACAGTGGTGGTAGGTAGGTAGATAGATAGATAGATAGATAGATGGATAGATAGATAGATAGATAGATAGATAGATAGATAGACAGACAGACAGACAGACAGATTTATATGAACCCTATATTGAGCTTTACATTGTTATTTTATCAATACATTTAAAAATATACCTGTTATAATCTCATTGTAATGTATATTTTTCTTATTTGCGTGGCTCTCTTTCAAAACCTTAATTGGTTTAGTTTATTATTAAATTTAACAATTATGTTTAAAAAGCCAGTGATACTAATTTGAATGAAAAGTACTTTAATGAAAAGAAGGACTAGGGGTGACATGATAGCAGTGTTCCCATATCTCAGGGGTTGCCACAAAGAAGAGGGGGGCAACCTATTCTCCAAGCACCTGAAGGCAGGACAAGAAGCAATGGATAGAACCTGATCAAGAGGAGACACAACCTAGAACTAAAGAGAAATTTTCTGACAGTTAGAACCATTAAATAGCAGAGCAACTTGCCTCCAGAAGTTGTGAATGCTCCAATACTGGAAGTTTTTAAGACGAGATTGGACAACCATTTGTTTGAAATGGTATAGGGTTTCTTGTGCAGTGGGACAGCAGGTTTCTTGAGTAGGGAATTGGACTAGAAGACCTCCAAGGTCCTTTCCAACCCTGTTATTCTGTCAAATATGAACTAACTTTGATTGCCATTTGTAAAAACAAGTGATTTCTATAAAATAGTATGTGATAAGTTAAATTACAGGTTATTTTGGTGAATAGCACTGACAAATCTGTAAGACATACCAATTTCAAGAAGTGACATATTTGTTGTCCAGTGTTTTTAACGTTTATGGTTTTAATAGAGTTTTGTATTATGCTTTTTTAAATCGATGTTTATCCTCTGAATATCCTGCCCAAAAAACATCCTCTGAATAACTCAAGGCAATTGAATGCTCGGTTTTTGCAGGTCTAAGTCAAAGATCTGCTTTTTCACCTCTACTTCTCTTCTTAAAACCAGACTAGGTAGCTCAGAATATCTGGAAATTAGCCATATTTTTATTCAGAAAAAAGGTACACAAAAATACTGCACACACAAAAAACACATACTGTGCATTCTGAATGGGCAACTATTTTGATTTGAAACTGACAATTGTTGCATCCTGTTGCTGCTTTCTTAATACCTCATCTCAAAGTGTATTTTCCTGATACTCTAAAGTGAACATACGAGAACAGAAAAATATGAAGCTTCTTTAAAGTGCATTGACAAGCTTAGTAAATACATCCATGATGGCTCTGAAGCAATTTTCTCACTTTGGATCTAAATATTCCCAACCCCAATACTCATCTGCCTATTTCTCATATCATCACAAACATTTCTTATATATTCACGTAAAAATATCCACATACTACTAGAGCCTAGCTTGTAGGATTTTAAGCTTAACTTTACTAGCATGTAAAATGAGTGCAATGGTGCAATAGTTTGAACATTCTTTGGAATTGCCTTTCTTTGGAATTGGAATGTAAACTGACCTTTTCCAAACCTGTGGCAACTGTTGAGTTTTCCAAAATTGCTGGCAAATTGAATATAGTACTTTTACTGCATCGTCTTTTAAGATTTTGAATAGCTCAGCTGGAATACTGTCACCTCCACTAGCTTTGTTGTTGCTCAGATTTCTTAAGGCCCGTTTGACTTCACATTCCAGGATGTCTGGCTCGAGGTCAATGACCATCCCATCGTGGTTATAAGGGATGTTAAGCTCATTCTTGTATAGTTCTTCTGTGTAATTTTGCCACCTCTTCTTAATCTCTTCTGCCTGTTAGTTCCCTGCTATTTTGGTCCTTTATCATGCCCATCTTTGCATGAAATCCCTTCATCTCTCCAATTTTCTTGAAGAGATCTCTGGTCCTCCCTATTCTATTCTATTGTTTTCTTCTATTTCTTTGCACTATTCATTTAAGAAGGCATTCTTATCTCTTTTGCTATTCTCTGGAATTCTGCATTCAATTGGGTGTATCTTTCTCTTTCTCCCTTGCCTTTTGCTTCTTCTTTCTTCAGTTATTTGCAAAGCTTCCTCAGACAGCCTTTTGCTTTCTTGCATTTCTTTTTCTTTGGGATGGTTTTAGTTGCTACCTCTTGTACAATGTTGCAAACCTCCATCCATAGTTCTTCAGGCACTCTGTCTATCAGATCTAATTCCTTAAATCTATTTGTCACCTCTAATGTATATTCATCAGGGATATGATTTAGTTCATACCTGAGTGGCCTAGTGCTTTTCCCTACTTTCTTCAATTTAAGTCTAAATTTTGCAAGAGAAGCTCATGATCTGAGCCACAGTCAGCTCCTGGTCTTGTTTTTACTGACTGTATAGAGCTTCTCCATCTTTGACTGCAGAGCACATAGTCAAATTGATTTCTGTGTTGACCGTCTGGTGATGTCAGGTGTAGACATCGTCTCTTGGGTTGTTGGAAAAGAATGTTTACTATGACCATCATATTCTCTTGACAAAATTCTATCAGCCTGTGTCCTGCTTCATTTTGTACTCCAAGGCCAAACTTGCCTCTTATTCCAGTTATCTTTTGGCTTCCTACTTTAGCATTCCAATTCCCATGATGATAAGGACATCATTTTTTGGTGTTAATTCTATAAGGTGCTGTAGGGCTTCATAGAACTGGTCAATTTCATCCTCTTCAGAACCAGTGGTTGGGGCATAGACTTGGATTACTGTGATGCTGAATAGTTTGCCTTGGATTTGAACTAAGATCATTCTGTCATTTTGGGGATTGTATCCCAGTATTGCTTTTCCTACTCTTTTATTGATTATGAAGGCTACTCCATTTCTTCGGAGGGATTCTTGCCCATAGTAGTATACCTGATGGTCATCTGAATTAAATTCACCTATTCCTGTCCATTTTAGTTCGCTGATTCCTAAGATGTTGATGTTCAGTCTTGTCATCTCGTTTGACCACGTCTAGCTTGCCTTGATTCATGGATCTTACATTCTACAGAAAATCTTTACAGCATTGGACTTTCCTTTTACCACCAGAACAGCTGAGCATCCTTTCGGCTTTGGCCCAGTTGCTTCATTCTTTCTGGCGCTACTAGTACTAGCCCTCTGTTCTTCCCCAGTAGCATATTGGACATCTTCCAACCTGAGGGGCTCATCTTCCAGCATCATATCTTTTTTCCTTTTGATACTGTTCATGGGTTTTCATGGCAAAGATACTGGAGTGGGTCGCCATTTCCTTCTCCAGTGGATCACGTTTTGTCAGAATTCTCTGCTATGATCTGTCTGTCTTGGGTGACCCTGCATGTCATAGCTCATAGCTTCATTGAGCTACACAAGCCCCTTCGCCATGACAAGGCAGTAATCCATGAAAGGAACAGCCCATAAATACTAAAAGAGAAAATATTGTTTTACCTATGTTGAGTTGGATTTAATTTTTTTTATTATTTTTTTGCTTTATCAGGTACATAAAAATGTAATTATCCACCTCTACTGCTTCAAAATTAAATTCAAGAAACTACATAAAGTCTCAAAAGTATATGGTGTATGTATTATACAATTTATTGGTTTTTTGCCCTATCATTATTTCTTCAATGAACTGTGAATTTCTTTTCACATAGCATGCTTATCAAATATGTAAGATCTAAAAGAACATATATAGAGATGATTCTTCAATGTTGAAACTCTTTGTAAGATTCTCTCCAGTCTTAATATTGTCATAGAAAATAAGGACACTCCAACATGGGCAGAAAGCTCCTTTGCACATTTAAAAAATGGGGCTACTCCTCTTAGTTATTAGATTAACAAGTTATATTGTTAAACCATTTAAATTTAATGCTTAAACTTTTCAAAAAGTTAGAAGTTCTCATTTAGAAACATGAAAATAATCTTAAACAAGAAAAGGGCTAAGTTCATAGCAGCAAAAGGAATAGACACTGAATTATTTGAAAGGAATGAATAGTTAAAATGTATTCTTAAAAATACAAATTTCATTTATATTTTTTCCAAATAAAATTATAAATACTTTGATTATACTTTTAAAACTCTTTCCTTCCCTAAACTGAAATGTAAATATTTATAGTTTAATTAAAATAAATTCCAAAGGAAACAAAAACAATTATTATAAATACTGGAGGACACAGAATACAACCACAATTAATGAAAGCCACACTAATGTTGCTTTACTGCCATCTACTGTTCTGATCTGTATTATCTATAATCTATTGCTCCCTTGTTCAACAGATTTATTCAAATGTCAGACCCTTTAATTTGTAACAGAAATAAATGGATAGATCTGTTACATTAGGTAGACATAACCCATAGTTTTATAATACCTTTATTAGAATTATCCAAGTGTGTGTGTGTGTGTGTGTGTGTTGTGTGTTCCTCCATCATCGTCTTGTCATTGTCGTCGTCATCATCATCATCACCATCACCTCCACCATCACTACCATCTCTTTATTTAGGCCATAAACCAGCATAAGATAATGAAAATTGTTAAAATTTTCAACCAGTAATGGAATAAATTTAGATTATAACTTGCAAAAATTAACCAAATTATTACCATTATAATCACAGTTATATGATATTAACATCACATTTAATGAATATAAATCATCACGATCTGATGGATTATATCTCAGAGTTCTGAAGGTGTTGGCAGATGTTATATCAGAACCATTGTACCATATCTTTCAAAAATCCTGGAACATCAGGGAACTACCTGAGGATTAGAAAATGGTTGATGTGGTTCCCATCTTCAAAAAAAGGGAGGAAAATAAGCCCAGGAAACTACAGACCTACTACAGAAACAACTTAATACCATACCTTGTTTCCCCAAAAATAAGATAGGGTCTTATTTTCTTTTGACACCCAAAATACAGCCTTGGTCTTATTATCGGGGGGGGGGGATATTATTTTTTAGGTGCAGGAGTCCCTTAAACATTGGCCTGCTGAAAGGGGATTCGTGCCAGAGCACTGATCAGATGCTTTGCCAGTGCCACTCAGGCCGCTGCCTCCAGCAATCATGACAGCTTTTAATTTGCTTCCTGTGCAAACAGCACGAGGTGAGGAGGCGAGGTGGGGGGGGGGGAGAATGGTGGGGAAACATGCCCCTGCCATCCACCCGGAATGGCCTCGCGGAGGGCGCTCCCACAAACCATGGCTTGCGCACCCCTTCTCTTAGTGGTGGCCGCAAAGAACAGCCTTCTCCTGCTCCCCTTTCCTCCCCCCCAGCGGTGCATAACTTGAGAACCAGCATCTTGGATTCTCTCTTTTAAACTCTTCCTGGCCATCCTTTTGTTCTCTGCTTCGGCTCCAGGGGCTGCAACCAACCCCCATCCCACCCCATCCCTGGTTGGGATGGTGGTGCTCGGGAGAACTTTGGCTGGCCGGGCGACCCTTGGAGCAGAGACCCTCACCCCACCCCCCTTGGCCCCTTTGAGAGTAGCTGTGCAAGCTCAACCCAGCCCAGTCCAGTCAGCCTCCTTGGTTGGCAGCCAGGGAAGTGGGATTACACGCCACTGGGGGGGGGGGGAAGGAAAGGGGAGCAGGAGAAGAAGTGCTGGCTTAGATTGCAAAAGCCACAGACTGGCTTGATCACCTTCCTCTTGAAGAGCCTGCAGGACAAACAGGAGATCTGGGGTTTGGGCGAGCAGCAGAATTCTCGTTTCTCCGCCTCCCCACCCCTCCCCACCTGCCACTCCCCCTTGCGAGCTGAGATTAGTAAGCTTGATTCAGGGAGCTGAACATGCTGTTGCCACCCAGGAGGATAAGAACGTCAGAAATGGGCTCTCTCACAGTGCCTCCTCTCTCTCTTCTCTCGAGTGGCAGCCGTGCGTCCAGCTTATCAAATCTGGCCTGTTGATCTTGGGCGGCAGTGGCAGCAGCTCTGACCTGTTCCTCGCTGGCAATGCTGCGGGCAAGAACTGGCCACAGCAATCCCGCTTCATGGCTGCACAGACAGCCCCCACTGCTCGGAGCTCTGGCACCAGTACCCCTCCCCTCAGGTCGACAGGGCTAGGGCTGGCAAGGGTTTGTTTGCAGCTGCTTTTTGCAGCCGCCACTAAGAGAAGGGGCATGCAAGCTACGGTTTGCAGGAGTGGCCTCTGCAAGACCGTTCCGAGTGGATGGCAGGTGCACATGGGGCATATTCCCCCACCGTTCACCCCTACCCACCTCACCTCCTCACCTCATGCTGTTTGCATGGCAGCTGCGCATGCATATAAATTTTGGGGGGGGGGCTTATTATACTGCATGCACTTGAAAGCCCAATTGGGCTTATTATCGGGACATGTCTTATTTTTGGGGAAACATGGTACCTGGGAAGATACTGAAAATAATAATCAAAGAACAGATCTGCCAACATCTAGAAACAAATAGTTATAAGTAAAAGCCAGCACAGTTTGTTAAAAACAGGTCATGCCAAACCAATCTTATTTCATTCTTTGATAAAATTACTAAATGAATAGACCACTGAAATGCTGAGGACATAGTATAGTTAGACTTCAGCAAGGCGTTTGACAAAGTAGACCACAACCTACTTCTTGGTAAGCTAGAAACATGTGGGATAGACAACATCATCACCAGATGGATTTGTAACTGGCTGACAAACTATACTCAACGCATTGTCCTTAATGGTATTACATCTACATGGAAGGAAGTACCGTATTTTTCGGAGTAGAAGACGCACCTTAGTTTTTGGGGAAGAAAATAAGAAAAAAGCTGATTGGCAGCTGGATTGGCCTCCCGGAATACCCCCAAATCAACTGTTCCCAGAGGTGAATTTTAGCAACCAAGGTTCCTTGGTTGTGACCTCTGTGCCTTGCTTTTTTTTCTGCCTCTGAAAGCCTCCAAAACAGAGCTTCAGAAAAAAAGCCTCAGAAGCTCTGTTTGGGGGCTTCTTTTCTGAAGCTCTGTTTGGGGGCTTCTTTTCTGAAGCTTCATTTCTGATGCTTTTTTCATCCTCTGAAACCTCCATTTGAGAAGCTGGGCAGGGCTACATTCGGAGTATAAGACCTACCCAGATTTTCACCCTCTGTTTTGGGGGGGAAAGGTGTGTCTTATACTCTGAAAAATACGGTAAGTAGTGGGGTTCCACAAGGTTCAGTCTTAGGCCCAGTACTCAATATCTTCCTAAATGACTTAGATGAGGGAATAGAAGGGGAACTCATCAAATTTGCAAATGACACTAAGCTGGCAGAAATAGTCAACAGAAGACAAGCTCAAGATCCAAAAAGATCTTGCAGACTTGAACAATAGGCCCTATCCAACAAAATTAAATGTAATGTGGAGAAACGCAAGATTTTGCACTTAGGCAGGAAAAACCAAAGGTACAAGTACAGAGTAGGTGAAACCTGGCTCAGAAACAGTAACTGTGAAAGGGACTTTGGAGTCCTAATGGATGATGAGCCAGCAATGTGCGGCAGCAGTCAAAAAAGCTAATACAATCCTTGGTTGTTACAGAGGCATAGAATCAAAATCATGTGAAGTATTAGTGCCACTTTATAAATACTTAATAAGGCCACACCTGGAATCCAGTTTTGGTCACCGCATTACAAAATAGCCTTTGGAAAAAGTACAAAGAAGAGCAACTAAGATGACTAATGGCCTGGAAACAAAAATATACAAAGAATTGCAGGATTTGGGTTTTGCTAATCTAGAGAAAAGAATGGGACATGATAGTAGATAACTAAAACAACTATCAATGAATAGAAATGATTTAAATGTAAAGCATAAGAATAACTAAAACTTAATGTTACTAGTATAAGATTTTGAAAGCTAAATGTAGCAATTGTAATTAATCTTAATAATAATAATAATAATAATAATAATAATAATAATAATAATTATTATTATTATTATTATTATTTTATTTCTATACCGCCCTTCTCCTGAAGGACTCAGGGCGGTGTACAGCCTATTAAAAGCACAAGACAAACATCAATTAAAATAAATAAAATTATTAAATAATTTCGGCTCAGTTTAAGATCCCCAAAATTTAAAACACCCGATTTAAAATTTTTACATTGATAACCCAGCCTGGCGGAACAACAGGGTCTTGAGGGCACAGCGAAATACCCGGAGGTCGGAGATCTTACGCATTTCTGGGGGCAGTTCATTCCACAGGGCTGGGGCCCCCACAGAGAAGGCCCTCCCCCTGGGCGTCGCCAGCCGGCATAGCTTGGCCGACGGCACCCTGAGGAGACCCTCTCTGTGTGAGCGAACTGGCCAGTGGGAAGCTATTGGTGGCAGAAGTCGGTCTCAAAGGTACCTGGGTCCTATGCCATGGAGCACTTTAAAGGTGGTAACCAACACCTTGAATCGCACCCGGAAGACCACTGGGAGCCAGTGCAGCTCGCACAGGAGGGATGTCACATGGGCACAACTATAGTAGTGAAAATTAAAACCTAGATTCCTGGAGAATACAACACTACAGCAAAACACATAATAGCACTGTATCATACAGCATAATTATACCGCAAAATTAAAAAAAAAACCAGACTAAAATTTGCGTTAAGCAACTTGGAATTTTGAACAATGTCTCTATAGATGAACACAAACAGTGAACATGTTTGAAAGATTCAATTTCCCTCAACAAAAATGTTCCAGGAATGGAGCCTTTTTATATTCCCCAAATAGGAAAGACAATGCTCTAGAGAAGCTAATTTTGCCAGCAATTTTTTCTCCCAAACAAATCTGAATCCTATCTCCAAAGATAGAAAGTCATTGGCCCAAGGTCACTCAGGTGGTTTAATAGCTAAGTCTCTTGCTTTCCACTCCAGTGTCCTAGCTACTAGGGCAACACTGGCTCCCTAGTCATTCCTCCTCCAGCTATCTGCCCATTTAGACTTTGGATATTGAGTCAATTGTCAACAAAACAATGTAGATACAATTTAAATTCATATTATGAAGTTTGGACCAATTTGCAAAGGACTGTCCTATTAATGCTCCTATCTGAAATGTAGAAAGTTAGCACCCACCCATCTCTTAGAAGAATAAAATATTTTGGGAAATTTTAAAAAGGCAGAATATTATTTTTCCCTAAAGGAGAAATAGAGAAACATGCTCTTGGAGACAGAAAGCAGCCTCCAAGTCTTTCTTAATAGCCCCAGCAAATACTGAGGTGGTAGCTTTTAGAAATGCAGATTTGGTAATCCATTCAAGGCAGGATATTTTGAAACAAAGGCAGAATGATATGGATTATAAGCAGGTATAAAAACCCCACACTCTCAATTCCATTTTGTCAACTGCCCAGAACCCATGTGGTTCTGCTTTATTATTAAACCATCTTTCCAACCAGCCTCCATGTTTCCAAGTGTTTTTCTCCTGGCTTGGAACTGAACCAGATGGATATTTCTTCCCTCAGAAGTAGTGGCCGAGTACTGTACTTATGTAAATATAAAAGGGAGACTATTTCAAAGCAACTTTCTGCCTCTAGGAACTCAGAGGGGAACATTTGAAAAATAAGTTAGGGCTTAGATCACTGATGCTATGCACAGATAATTTGGTTCTTTCTGTTATTCTTCAAACTGTATAATCCCTAGTGAGTGTAATAAACCCTGATTTTTTGTGTGTGTTATGAATTGATTTCTAAAAATATAAAGCCTTATTGATTCATTTCTGTAGTTGCAATTTAATTTGGCTTTTCTTTTGAGTTTTCCTGTATTATTGGAGATGGATTGGCTTCAAATCCACGTATGGTCATATGATCAAGGCATTCATTGAATTACAGGACCTGCAATCTCTTTCTTTAGCTTCACAGATCAACAGTGTTTCCCCATTTTATCTGCCAAGTAAGATGGTCCTTGACTTACAACCATTCATTTAACAACTGTTCAAAGTTACAATACTATTGAAAAAAATGACTTAAAACCAGTTGCCACACTTATGAGCATTACAGCATCACAGTTACAATGACCACGGTCAAGTGATCAAAATTCTGGCACTTGGTAGTCAGCATGCATTTGCAGTGGTTGCAGCATCCTGGGGTCATGTGATTACCATTTGCAACCTTCCCAGCTGGCTCCTGACAAGCAATGGGGAAGTCAAATTCACTTAACTACCAATTATTCACTTAACAATTATGACAAAAAAGAATGTAAAGTTGAATATGACTCATTTAAGAACCACTTTGCTTAGCAGTAAAAATTCTGGTTCCGATTGTAGTCATCATTTGAGGACTACCTGTATTCTAATTTTGTAGATTGGGTGGGAGAACCAAAGGGAGAAATCCTTGTTCACCTACACATTTCATAATAATGGTATGAATTTGGAACCTGCTGACACCAATACCCTCTTTAAAAGTTACAGAAGGTATGTACATATTTTATTAAGGTAGATGTCAGAAGAATTTATAACCTGGACTGCATTAAAGAGAGAATGAGTGTTTTTAGTATTTGTAATAGAAATTCTAAATATATGGCAATATTTTTTGGCTCATTCTTTCATGAGCTATATGAAGCATATATTTCATGGCACTTTGTCAGTATATAAACATAATACATTTGAGGCTAAGAAGTTTGTAGAATTCTCTTCCATACTTTGTAACAGAACCCACATATTTGATTAATTACATACAATGCAATGACCTGAAAGACTTTAACACTCCCAATTCTCTCCCCCATGCCCCTCCTCAGTTTCTCATCTCATTTTTCTATATTATATATAATTTTATTTTCAAACGCAGTGGTGCTTAAGAAAAGGCAACCAGCATGATGAGATGAGCAAATGCAGCACACACAGTGGGGAATCATTTTTTTATTGTATTAATTGATTGAGTTTCAGTAAACTGTTCTTTTTGGAATACCTTCAGAGAAACAAACAAGTTTCAAATTTAAGGATTTAACTACGCAGCAATCCACTGACAGTCTCTTGGATATTCATAAGTTACAGAGCTTCTTCTAACTTTAGATTTCATTATAGTTGTAATAAGAATGCATAAATAATTGAAAGACATGCAATAAATTATTCAGTTAAGTGCACAGTTTCCAAGGAATCCTAGCATGAGTTGGGATTAATGGTATAATGCAAGTTAAAGGCAAAAGTTGTGCTGGCACCCTACAATTACCACATGTAGGAGCAGTGCTGGATGCTTAATGCAACCCAGCATGGGCCTTCCACCTAGAGAATATATTAACACCTATTGAATATTAATGGATTTGAAGCCTCTACTGCCTGCTGTGTACTTCTGTTGCTTGGTCGTGCATGCTTATCGAATAGTAAAGCTTAACTCAAAGCTTCTTTTAATGCAACTGATTATGACTTTTGTTAATCCAGAAATAACTAATGTTCAATAGTGATGGGTATTCAGCAATTAAAACCAATAAAATGCAGATATACTCTAATTAGATAAATGGCCTTTTGGGGGGAAATGAGAGGATGTGGAAGCAGACTCTTTATGTTGAATAGGTTGGCCTTTAT
This sequence comes from Ptyas mucosa, assembly GCA_012654045.1. NCBI lineage: Eukaryota > Metazoa > Chordata > Lepidosauria > Squamata > Colubridae > Ptyas > Ptyas mucosa. The sequence continues at coordinate 23,820 of WNWU01013131.1, forward strand.
AAATTTAAGCTATAAATAAATAACTCTGAAGAGTTACAGCTAGCTGTGATCAAAGAGGTATGTATTGAAAATCAGCATTTGCTCAGAACTGTAGACAAAATTATTCCATCTAAATATTGCATCTAAACACGAGTGGATTGTCCTTGCTTGTCCTTCATAAACTGGTAAGGAACCATAGAAAGCAGAAGCTGGAAGATTAATAAGGCTGTCAGGGTTCCGACAGATGCCCTAATTAAATCATGAGCCTCAAGCCAAGCTTCAAAAGAAATCCAGTTATTTATTAGGAGCTTCATGCCGGCACGGACCAGGTGGAGCCAACTCTGACCTTAGTTAATTCGCGCTTTGCCTCTGACCATGTTTCACCGTCTCCCCAATGTGTCATCAGTCACATTCCCCAATGAAGCAATTTCGCGGGTTGTAAAAGTCACTATGGCCACTGTGGGTTTCTGTGGAGACGACCTAGGCGTATGGGTTGGAATGTGCCTTGTTTTGACTAAGATACCAGCTCCTTGATGCAGCTGTGAAGTTTGCTTTCCCATCCCTCTAGCCTATGGCAAGTTGAAAGCAGGTCAGGGATGCTTTGTGAGTTGACCAAGGCAGTACTGAAAATTATATTAATATGTTAAATAGATATTTTTATGCTAATTGTCTCTCTTGGTAATTAGAATTATCAGTTTCTGTTCTTAACATTCTGTTCTCCTATCACTCCATCTAGTTTGATATCAGTTCTATGCTGATGTTGTAAAGGTTCATTGGTTACGTGACATATGATTTATATTTTTAAAATGAAAATAGAAGCACCATTTCACTATTTTACTTGTGTTATATGCATAGTGTGATCAAATGTTTGATTAAAATTATTAGAAAAACTGGCAGGTACTAACTTGCTATCAATGTATTGGACACACCCAGAAGCCTGCATTGTAATATGCAAAGTTCTGATTCATGTCAAATAACTATTGGATACATCAAGCCAATGGTGGGATTCAAATTTTTTAACAACCGGTTCTGTGGGCATGGCTTGGTGCATGTGGCTGGGTGGGCGTGGATGGATGGTCATGTGGCTGGGTGGGTGTGGCCAACTCAACATCACTCATATCGAGTGGCCCCTTGCTCAGCTCCTCCCTCCCAGCCACTCCTTGTTATGCCCAGCCTCAATGTAGCTATAGTTCTGTAAAAACGTTGTTCACCTTTTTTCAGCTTTATTATCTGTATCTACATACTATAGATGTACTTTCATGGGCCACTGAAAGGAGGAAATGGCTCACATGCTTTGCCCAAGAGTGTTATAGGCAGGTCACAAAACAGGCCTTTCAGGGGCTGCCACAAAGAAGGGGGGCAACCGCCATCCCTCTCAGGCCACACAAAGGACCCCCAGACAGCAGCGCAGGCTGTCAAGAGCCCTGGGCAGCCCTGGGCAGCAGAGGGAAAGCACCCAGCCAGGCCCTCAAGCTCCCAGGGCACTGGGACTCCACAGCTCAGCTCCGCTTCCCCAACAGAGTGCCCGGCTGCACTTACCTCCTACTCAGGGCTGCTACTGCTGTTCTCGCTCTCCTTGGGCACATTGCTCATGGTGTATGCAGGAGGGCAAAGTGTGTGGGTCAGATGGAGGCCCACTCCCTCTTCATGCAAGGAGACCCAGCTTTGTAACCAAAAACACACACTCTCTCTCCCCCTCTCTCCCTCCCTCCCTCTCTCTCTTTCTCTCTCTCTTTTCAATAACTTGCAACTTACAATGAAATTCTGAACACAGAAAGGAAATTAAGATAATCCTGAGAAGGGAAAAAAATCTTTATGCTTAGCTTCATATCTATTTATTTAATTCTAGAAAACTATTTTTTCATCTACAATTTAATTATCAGATGGTATCCATCTGAAATCTCATAGAAAGCTAAAATGTAAAATCTTTTTTTTTTGCCTTTGAGTCAGTGTTTCCTATTGCATTCCATTTACTTTTATGTTTCTCTTCATATACACAACTCTCTTCCATACAACAAATTGAACAAAATAAGCATATGCATGCTTCTACACAGAGGATATTCTTTTGACAAATGTTTATTTCTTTCAACATTTTGCTTCTATCCTTCTAGCACACCTTAGAATTTTTCCATAAATCCAGTAATTCATAATTATTCTTTCATAGGGCATATTTTATAATTTTGCTCTAGATCTTTTTTATTTACATATAGCCTACAATGATGCATGGTATTTTCCTTGTCAAATATAACTATCCTCACTTCTGATACCAAATTTTCAGTTCCATACTCCTCACTGCATTACATATCCAAATATCAATTTCTTAGCCAATAATACAGCATTATCTGTATATAGAGGTACAGCACATGTTCACAGCCCTAACCAATACACTGCCACCTATATACACTGCTAATATAACCACAACTATTCTTTATATATTAGTCCATAAATACATTAAACAATAACAAACACTTCATATATTCTTGTCCTAGTCAAGCATGGAGGAATATTTGCCCTCCATACTCAGATATAAATTATTAGTTAGGAATTCCATTTATTATCACGCATAAAAAGAGCATCAAAAGGATCTTTCCAAGCTGGATGAACAGGCCTCAAAATAAAAAACAGAGAACAATTAACAAGTGCCAATAGATACACATCGGCACAAAAATTCCAAACTTCTCATATGGATGGCAGATCTGAACTTTTAGTGACTGGAATAGAATAATTGGATCATGCTGGATAACAAAGTGAAAATATTACACCAATGCATGATTGCTGTGAAAAGGCAAATTCCACACAATCATTTTCTAGGAAATTGAAAATAAAACAGCTAAAATGGTCTTATGTGTGATATATATTGCTATATATGTGCATCAGACAGTGAGATGGGTAGCATATAAATTTCATAAATAAATAAAGGTCTCTGGTAAAACTGTACAATATACAGTTCTGGAGAATAAACTTAAAAGAAAATATTGGGTGCAAAGAAGGTCATCCAAAATGATTATAGAGATAAAGCAGATGTTCTGAGAGTAAACAGTACAGCAACTGGAGATTTTAACTTAGCATACAATTTAGAAGTACTTATACAGACAGCTTCCTCCTTGATAGATTCTGAGTTATGTTAATTTGATCTGGCCCTGATGGATGGTACTATTGTTTTTGTTTTATTTCTAATGCTTTTTATGTTATTCAAAGCAGTTTCTAAAATGTCACATTCTAAAACTCTTATAAAGTATTTTAAAAATGTGTTTATTTGTAAGATATAAACTATATGAAACTGTTCATCTTAGACAAAAAGATCTCATATCTTGTTAATACAGCAGATACTTCTAACCATTTTTCAAATCATTTCTTAATTATGAAAAAAAATCCCAGTGGAACTGTTTTTAATGATAAAGATAAAAAAATAATAAACAAACAAATAAATGTGAATGTCTAAACTGTTGGCTGAAGTGCTTTCTTATACTTTATTGTCTTCCTCCAATGGAAGTGCTAGGTGAGGTAACTGAAACTATTATCCAATAACTGGAGCTATTATCCATTTTCTGAAACCAAATAGGGAGAGAATACCAGCCAGCGAGAGCTAGCCCCATGCTCTTGTACAACACAAAGTAGTACAAAGGATTACCTGTACAAAGTGTAGTATAGGTAGTCCTTGACTTACAACCACAATTGAACCCAAAATTTATGTTGTTAAGTGAGAAATTTATTAAGTGAGTTTTGCCTCATTTTATGACTTTTCCTGCCAAATTTGTTAAGTGAATCACTGTAGTTGTTGAATTAATAACCAGGTTATTAAGTGAATCTGGCTTCCCCATTGGCTTTGCTTGTCAGAAGGTTGCAAAATGTGATCACATGACCCGGGACATTACAACATCATAAATTTGAATCAGATGCCAAGCTTCTGAATTTTGATCACATAACCACGGGGATGCTGCAAAGACTGTAACTATGAAAAACAGTCATGTCACTTTATTAAGTGCTGTTAGAACTTTGGACGGTCACTAAATGAACTGTAGTAAGTAAAGAATTACCTGCATAGTTTGGTAAACAGGAAACAAACAAAGAACCAGGACAACTAGTACAACTAACAAAAAAACAAAGACTGCAGGACTCAAACAGAAAGGGGTGTTGGTCCTATCTGACACGTGCCTTCTCAGGGTGCGGGGAAGATCATCCAGGACTGGGTAATACTCTTGCTTCTCTGCTTGGAGACCGAGTTAATTTTTCTTAGCCATGCCTACCCTGCCTGGGTGCTCCCCAGTTCAACAAAGGCCAGCAAAGATGATGATGATGATGAAGCTCACAATCTGCAAAACATAAGCCCCTCCTGGACCAAGGACCAGACGGTCACCAGGGTGGGGCTGGATGATCTTCCCCACACCCTGAGAAGGAGCGTGTCAGGTAGGACCAACGCCCCTTCTCCATTGTGGCAGGGAAGATCATCCAGGACTGGGATTTAGTCGTACGGGAGGAAAGCCATCGGGTCCCAAGTCTCCTGTTGCATGCGAGCGCTACGGAGGATGCCATCGGTCAAGGCTGACCTAGCCGAAGAGCGAGCATCCACCTGCAACCGCAAGAGTAGGGAAAGGAAGAACAATGTCTCCCCCCATCTACCCGATGGAATAATGCACGGCCTATATTCCAGACATGGTCGCGGCACAGGGGCCATGCTGTGAGGCATGAGGTCCAAGGTGGTCCAGAAGAACCCATGCGAGGCAATGTCCGTCTGATTCCAGTTCTCAAAGCAGACGATCCGACCTTGGTGCCCCCAGAGGATGCCTGAAAACAAGAAAAAACAAACGCCTTCCCCACCCAAAGGAGGAGGACCTCCATGGCAAAATGCAGAGAGACCGCAGTTGGTCAAGCCCTGCCCAGCCACCTGCCGAGTTGGATAAGACCATCGCCGAGAGGCAGCAGAAGGACCACTGAACATCTGTGTCCCAAAGAAGCTGCTTTGGACAAAGTGAAGGTCCAACAGGAACTGCTCCTTGGCGGACTGGCCCCTGGCCAGTCCCACCATCTACAGGGGCCATCAGTTCGCCATTTAGACCACTAACCTTCCCAAAGCTGTTGGGGTCTGGTGATGTGGCTGAGCACCACTGGAAGCTGGTCAGCCACTCAGTCCCGGAGGGAAGAGCTCTCCATGGTTATGAGGGAGAAATCCAACCCCTTCTGCCAATATTGGAAACAGGGGACCACCCGTCCACAGCGGGTGCTAGATGCCTCCCCTGATAATATCCTGCAGTGGAGAGACTCCAGCATGACATAGAACCAGCGTGTAGCCTCCTACTTAAACAGGATCATGAAACAAAGGTTGACTTGGTAGGCTGTAACTGCCTGAAGCACACTGGGGAGAGAAACCACCAAGTTCCGGACTCACAGGGCCCAGAGCCAAGATAGGTGGAAGGGAAGCTACAGAGTGCCCCTGGAAACCTGAACGGAGGATGTGTAGTAAATGTCCTCATCGTTGCCTACCTGAGGGCAAGGTAGCAGCAGTTGACCGTGTGTTGTGGCCCGTAGAACCAGGTCAGGATCAGAAAACCAGTCCCAGGAGCTGTAGTCGTGATCTGAGAGGGCGTCGGCTGGGGATACCAGTTTCTCTATGCGTGGAATCTGCCAGACTGAACCTCGTGGAGAACCAAAGAGTCTCACCTCCCCTAGGATCAGAGAACCTGCAGCCTAGCAGAGGGCACACGAATGGGAACTCACAAGGCCTCCCAATGCAGTGTACAGATAGGAAGCCCAGGTAAGCCAGAAGAGTCGTGCCAACCCAGAGCTCCAGAAAGCCTTAAGAGTCAGCGCTCGGTCTAACCTACCTGCCTGTGGAAAGGAGGCACCGGGCAATGAGCCCCACACCGATTAAGCCTTCCCTGAGGATTGGAAGCCAGCCACATCTAGGCTCGGCTAATCCTTGGCCTGCCTGGAGGCCTGGGAACGGGAACCAGCAAGGCGGCTTATAATGCCTGTGTAGAGTGGGAACCCTGAGGCAAGGGAGATGTGTCAGTCCGACATTGAGCACCTGAGCTACACTGATAGGAAGCCATTCAACTGACCTACCCGGGGAGCAGTAGCTCAAGTTATGAGCCCCCCCCCCAATAACTCATCAGCGTGATTGGAAAGGTCCACCTTCTCCACCAACAACAGACCTTTAACGGCACATTGGTCAGTTGTGGAAACAGGAACACGTCCCCTGGGTGTGTAGGATAAGTGGTGGTAACTCCTCCCCAGCCGTACTGGTTGAGAACTCCCTACTGTGGTAGGTGCAGCTCCCCTGCCTGACTATGGAAAGGCAGGAGCGCCCATTCATTGGCTGGACTGCAGGTCTGCCCTAGATAGGCCTGAAGCTGGAGTCCAGAAGTCTAGCCGGGGAAGAGCCGTCCTGGAAGGATGTGAGTATCCCGTAGAACAAATTGGCTACCCGCCAGGCATGAAGAAAGGGCCGGTGCATGGAACACCATTCCCAGCATTGTAATCCATGTCCTGCCAAAGGCCTGAGGATGACCGGGAGCTACTAACATCCAGAAACTACTGGTGGCTTAGATACCTGCTCACTTAGGTAAGTAGGAAGGATACCATCAACCCATTGGGCAGTGTGGGTGCTGACAAGAGGCTGCATAGTATGGTGTCAGAATAAAGGAATGGTAGCCAGAGGAACGTTCCCCTATGGTTGAATGAGTGAGGAAGGATGAGACCTCCCATGCTCAAATTGACTGCCCACCCTGTGACTCTTGGGAAGGTCAATCATTGTTGCTGCCAGAAGAGCTGTCTGAATTTGAACAGCTGGTCTCATCTCCGTTGTTATGACAGTCAGCCCCGGGTGAGTGTTTCCCTAATATAGAACCATGAATGGGTCCCTAGGCCAACTGCAGTTACCCGTAATCATCGCCAACCAATGGCCAGCAAGGTCCAAGGGTGGGTCGTTAATGAGGAAGTGGTTAATGAAGCCACAAACCTTTGTAAGCCTCGTCAATGGAGGCGTAGCTCTCCCAAGGGAGCTCAGTAAGGAGATGAGGGAGAGAGTGCTGGCTGAGAGGTAGCAACAGGTCAAGTTACCGACCGAGCCTCAATGAACTAGGAACCACCTTCTTGACCGCTGTGCTCATAGGATGGCAGAGTCCTTTACCAGCATATGCAGCCCCGTTCCCTGCTTAGGGATGGTGGTGCCGCTCCTTCATGGGATCGTCTCTTTTAAAGTGACATCTGTCAATATCCCGGATTGGACTCTCAACCTCCAAGAGGGAGGGAAGCATTCTCACTACTAGGCCACTAGGCCACTTTGGAGAATGGCCAGGAAGCGAGAGGTCGCCGGGGAAACTGCCATCAGTTCCAAACTTACATACAGATGGATTGACTCATGGGAAGCGCCTGGAGGTCACGTACGATCGCAGGCAGGTCATGGCCCAGGTTCTGAGGGAGTGGCCTGAACCAGGACAATTCGAAGGGCTTGGAGATTGATGGATGAGAGGTCCTGTCACTATTCAGAGACCGTGGGGAAATTGGATCATCTCCAAATTGGGAGATCCATAGCGACTGGAGGAACCTGTGGCGAAAGACTATGAAAGTCTCCACAGGGGTCTGTGGCGTAGTCACCAAGTATGCCCGTGACACCCTATGTAGTTGTATATATACTATGTTACAGCATTGTAGTATTCCTACAGGTGATCGATGAAGGAAGCATGGTGCAAAGGACCAGCTGAACCTGCTTCTCCCCCGGGTCTGGCCCAGTACTGAGGGGGGCGAAGTCGAGGCTGGTGTGACAAAATCCCCCTGAAAATTCAAAAGCACTACTTATCTACAGAAAAAAGAGAGATCAGCAGCAACACATACGTGAAAGGCTGGCTGTCCACCAAGGGAATAATAGTACAAGAAAGGCTTGAGGAAGAGCAGAGTGCTGATGACTGGTAGAGGACTGCACTTAAAACTAGATCAACTTGTTGCTGTGAGTTAATGCTGCTCATATCCTGTCTCCCCAGTGCTGTAAGTGCGGGAAACCCATTTCTGCCGTTGCTGAAAGGCAGATTGGTTCGTAAGGAGCAGCCGTCACTTGCCTCCAATGGCACTAGGACTGCCCACTATGTTGTTACCAGGCAGATTAGTTGACAAGGGACAGCCAACTGAGCGGCTACAAAAGGGCGCCAATATTCCCGCCATTTTACTTTAGGATTTAGAAAGGCTGGCTAGTCCTGCATTTCCACCGGTACGGCTCTAATGGCGCCAAACATCTCTACTGTGTTACAATTGAGGGAAACTGGCAATTGAGCTCGAAAGAGGTTCTCCATCCACAGTTATCACAGAGCTGGGCGCAGCAGGCACTTACCTCCTGATTCAAAGCAGAGTGGTTTTGAAGGAGCTCTCCCGCCGTGGCTATAACTGCACAGGGCGCCTTCACTGCGCTGTGCTACTGTAAAAAGCAGCCTGGCTCACAAGGAGCTCTCCCACCCAGTAGTCATAATGCTGGGCACATCAGTCACTCTCTTGTTAGAATGCGGATCAGCTCTGAGAGAGCACTCCCGCCATGGCTGTAATGAAGCAGGGCGCTTATGCCGAGTTGCGATCCAGTATAAAGCAGCCTAGCTCGCAAGGAGCACTCCTGCCACAGTTAATATAGCAGTGGTTGCAGCAGCTACATGCTGCCAGTTACAAGGCAGACTGGCTCAAAGGGAGCCAGCCGCGGCTGCAATGGTGCAGGGCATTTACACCACTTTGTGATTCACTAGCTGGCAGCCTGGCTCGTAAAGAGCTCTCCTGCCACAGTTGGTATAGCACAGGGTGCAGCAGCCGCTTACCTTCGATTACCAGGAGGACTGGCTCGAAAGAGCCCTTCTGTAGCAGCTACAATGGAGCATGGCACTTCTGCAGCATTGTGCTCCAGTCAGAAGCAGTCTGACTCACAAGGAGCTCCCTTGCTCCAGTTAACATAACTCTGGGCACAGCCTTTGTTTGCCTACGATTACAAGGCGGACTGGCTCAAAAGGAGCTCTCCTGCCTCGGTCGTCATGGTGCAGAGCGTTGTTGCCGCTGTATCTTTGGCGGTTTAGGCAGACTGGCTCAAAGAGCGGTCCTGCCGTAGCAGTGATTGTGCTGAGCTCTCCCATGCTTGATGAGCAGTAAGGGAGGCTTCCCATCGTGGCTATAATGTAGCCTTTAGCACTGTTGCTGCCATTCTCCTGTGGAACAAGGCAGCCCAGCTCTCCAAGAGCACTCCTGCTGCAGCTAAGATGACGCTGAACTTGGCAGCCGCTTTCCACATATAAATAAGGCAGACTGGCTCATCATGAGCGCTCCTGCCGCAGCTCTTCTGGAGCAAATAGTGCTCGCCACAATCACTGTGTCTGGACGAACTGCATTCGCTGACGATTGCCAGGGGTTGCCCATGACAGGCAAGACCCTCTCCGCTAAGCATGGGACTGGCAGGGGCCTTCGGCTGATCATCAAGCCAGCAGGGAGGTGTACTAGTGGACCAGTAGACTCCCTGATCACTCCTCTAGCGATCACCGAGCCTCGCTTGGTAAGGAAAATAAGGACTTTCCGTCGATCGTGAAGAAATTCCAGGAATGGGTGAGCCTCTTTTTCTCTGTCTCAACTTGTTGGAAGACCGTGTCAAACTGGGGAGCAGCCAGGCAGGATAGGCGTAACTAAGAAAAATTAACTCAGTCTCCAAGCAGAGAAGCAAGAGTATTATCCAGTCCTGGATGATCTTCCCCACCACAATGGAGAAGCAATCCTTCTCTCCTAATTCCCAAACTAGTCTATATATCCCTTAATCTTAGTTGTTTATCTATCTATCTATTTATCTATCTATCTATCTATCTATCTATCTATCTATCTATCTATCTATCTAAAAATCATGGAGATCAATCAAATTGGCAAATTTTACATTCAATTAAAGCTTTCTGACAAAGTAAAAAGGAATTTTATCAGGAGTAGTATATTTTAGGAAGTCACACCACACAAATTTTTTCTACTATGCAAGCTTTATCTATATATATAAAGCAAAATACCACTCACGCATTATTATGAAATCTCCTGAAACATAAAGTCTACAAACTTGAAATTTGGCTTATTTATTTATTTATTTATTTGTTCAACTTGTATGCCACCTTTCTCGGTAGACTCAAGGTGGCTTGGCTTCTGGGTGCCCGCTGAGAAAGGATTTTCCAAAATGGCTATCAGATCATTAGTATTTCTTATATTCTTATTAACACGCTCTGATGCTAAGGACGTTCAGGTGGGGAGGGGATGTTCTACTCCCCCTCCCCACCTGAAAAGAACTCTGTTCCAACTGCCACTTGGATACGGGCGTGGCAAGCACGTGACTCATCTGGCCTGTGGGCCGGGACTTTAGACATTCTACTCGCCGTCCCCACCTGAAAAACGCTCTGATACTAAGGAGTTAGACAGAGAAGGGGATAAGATAGGAGAGGCCTCTGTGGGGCAAGCCTGAGGGAGAGAAGGGGAGAGGATCAATGGGGCCAGCTTGAGGAAGAGAAGGGGATAGGAAAGGATCAATGGGGCCAGCTTGAGGGAGAGAAGGGGATAAGATAGGAGAGGCCTCTGTGGGGCAAGCC
>WNWU01013131.1:34382-71510 GCA_012654045.1 Ptyas mucosa
GAGGGAGAGAAGGGGATAAGATAGGAGAGGCCTCTGTGGGGCAAGCCTGAGAGAGAAGGGGATAAGATAGGAGACGTCCAGAGGTGGGATTCAGCTAGTTCACACCACTTCAGGAGAACCGGTTGTTAACTTTCTGAGCAGTTTGGTGAACTGGTTGTTGGAAGAGATCATTAGGGCAGAGAACCGGTTGTTAAATTATTTGAATCCCACCACTGGAGATGCCTCTGTGGGGCAAACCTGAGGGATAGAAGGGGATAGGAGAAGATCAATGGGGCCAGGGAGGGAGAAAAGGGAGGGAGAAAAGGGGATAAGATAGGGGAGGCCTCTCTGGGGCAAGCCTGAGAGAGAGAAGGGAATCAGATAGGAGAGGCCTCTGCAGAGCAAGCCTGAGAGAAAGAAGGTGATAGGAGAGTATCAATGGGGCCAGCCTGAGGGAGAGAAGGGGATAAGATAGGAGAGACCTCAGTGGGGCAAGCTTGAGGGAGAGAACATGATAAGAGAGGATTAATGGGGCAAGTCTGAGGGAGAGAAGGGGATCAGATAGAAGAAGCCTCTGTGGAGCAAGCCTGAGGGGGATAAGGGGATAGGAGAGGATCAATGGGGTCAGCCTGAAGGAGAAAAGGGGATAAGATTGTAGAGGTCTCTTTTAGACAAGGCTAAGGGAGAGAAGGGGATAAGACAGGAGGGACCTCTGTTGGGCAAGCCTGAGGGAGAGAAGGAGATAAGATAGGAGAGGATCAGTTAGGCAACCTTGAGGGAGAGAAGGGTATAGGAGAGGATCAATGGAGCCTGTCTGAGGGAGAGAAGGGATAAGATAGGAGAGGCTTCTGTGGGGCAACTCTGAGGAAGAGAAGGGGAGAGGAGAGGTCGATCATAACTACTCATTAATTTTCAAGCTGTAAGTGTTGATTTATCAAGCCTGATCACATAGTTTTGTAGTGGAGCACAGGTATCCAGCTAGTATGCAAATATTTACATCTGACTGACAATTTCTAAAAAAAATAATAACTTTTCATCTTAATATTTATTATCATAATAATACAACAAGACCTTGGAAGTTTTGAGGAATTAAATGGTGGGAATATAAATTATAAATACTTAAAGAATGTCAGTATATAAATAATATGGAATGAAATAGACAGGAAGTTCATGGGCTGCATGAGGTCACAAGTAGGTATTATGTAATTACAGTTAGTAAAATAGCAGATAATTATGCTTTCTTTCTATATAGAAATACAGGTAGTCCTTGACTTATAACAGTTCAGTTAGTGACTGTTCAAAGTTACAAATGGCACTGAAAAAAGTGTCTAAGTTATGACCATACCAAAAGTGCTTTTTTCAAGAGGCAATTGGACTTTCTGATTTTTCTTTGAAGATGTTTCTCTTCTTGGATGAGAAGCAATGGTGGGATTCAGCCGGTTCGCACCGGTTCACACTGGTTCACCCGAACCGGTGGCTAACCACCCCTGGCCACGGGGCCCCCTTGCCCCTCCCAGCCACTCACCTTGGATAAGGCTGATATGTAATGCCTTTTCTCTTGCCACATGGCCCTCCCAATCAGTATTTCCCTAAATGAGAAAGCAGGCTGGGGTCAGTCCTAGCTTTGCTATCCATCGCAGCTAGGAATCTCAAATAAAGCCGAGAATGAATGTTTCTGTTTCAGACAATCTGGGTGCTAGCTAGGCAGGCGGTCTGCAAACTCCCTTGTCTTCCAAGGAGCCCCGCCAAAGCTTCACTCGCTGAGGCACCAGGACTTCTGCTGACTGGATGGGATCCTTTGGGCACTTAGTTTGGCTACCTATTAACTCCAGCCCCTCCCTCCACATCAGCGAGTGGTGCAAAAGTTTGGCCGGGCTCCTTGAGAGACGGAGTTTGCAGGAGGCTGATCTAGGGGCTGGTTGTAGCACAAATGTTCATTCTGGGCTGCAATGGGCAGCAAAGCTAGCTGCAATGGGCAGCAAAGCTAGGTTTGTCCCTCTGATCCAGCAGCTGGAAAATGGGGCAGAGAGAAACAGTCCCATTGCCAAGGTACACGTGGGTTGGAGTGGGGAAGAAATGCAAACTTCAGCCTCCTTGTGCAGCGTGGGGCTTTGGCCAAAGGCTGGAGGGAAGGGCCTCTGACTCACTCGTGCTCTCTCCGTCCCCAGTCTAGGTTGATGCAGGTAGAAGCTCACATTGCCCTTTCCAAGCCTGATGTCGGTGAAGCTGAGTGCTGGTGGGGGCTGGCTTTTTGCTTAGCTTTGTCTGGCTGGTGGGGGGGAAATGGACAGGGGCCTGGGGAGGAAGCCATGTCCCCCTGACAGCTGGACAAAGTTAGGCAAAAAGTCAGCTCTCACCGGCACCCAGCTTCTCCGACAGCAGGCTTGCAAAAGGCAATGTGGCTCCGCCTGCAATCAAACTAGAGCGGGGAGGGGGAACATGAGCGAGCACTGAGGAGACCACGGGAGGAGGGAAGCCAGGCAAAGGGAGAGCGAGGGCATCCGCAGCATCCTGTAGCACATCCACTTCCCTTCAGCCCCCTTCTTTCAGAGGGCTCCGATCAGCTCCCCCGCCTCTCTTCTCAACTTATTGGCCAGCCTGCCAGCAGGAGGTGAATCGGTGGGCTTTATTGTGTTCCAGGCATTTCCCACCTGAATGGCACGCCGCATTTGCAATGGGGAGAGGTGTTTGGGGAAGGCAGCGGGGGAATTTTCTAAGCCTAAAGCAGAGAGGGAAGGAGGGTGGGAGAGAGATATCCAATGCAACCTCTGTGTGTGAGGGAGAGGGAGAGGGAGAGGGAGAGAGATGTGGCTTCTTGAGGGTGCATTTTGGAGAAGGGTCAAGAAAAATGCTAAAAGAGAGAGGGTCCCAATGAGTGTCTTAGCCAGTGGTGGGTTCTAATGGTATTATCACTGTTTCACTTTGTGCACGCGCTTTGCGTGCAATCTCCCTGAAGTGGGGAGAACCATTGGTCTTAGCTATTTAGTTTAGGAATAACAGAATAACAGAGTTTAAAGGGACTTTGGAGGTCTTCTAGTCCATGGGCCCCCAAACCTGGCCTCAGAAATGGTTGGCTGGAGAATTCTGGGAGTTGAAGTCCACAAGTCTTAAAACTGCCAAGTTTGAAGACTTCTGTTCTAGTCCAACCCCCTGTTCAGGCAGGAAAACTGAGGATGCCAAATCTGAGTGGAGGGCCTGGGAAAGGTGTCAGAATAATACTTAGAAGGGACCTTGGAGGGGACCCTATACCATTTCAGAGAAATGGCTGCCCAGTCTCTTCTTGAAAACCTCCAGCGTTGGAGCGCCCAGAACTTCTGAAGACAAGCAGTTCCATTGGTTAATTGTTCTCACCGTCAGGAAATTTCTCCTTAGTTTTAGGTTGCTTCTCTCTTTGTTCAGTTTCCATTCATTGCTTCTTGTTTTGCCTTCTGCTGCTTTGGAAAATACATTGCCCGCCCTTCTTTCTGGCAGCCCCTTAAAAGCCTGTTGCCTATCACACTCTTGGGCAAAGTGTGTGAGCCATTTCCTCCTTTCAGTGGTCCATGAAAGTGCATCTATAGTATATAGATGCAGATAATGAAGTCGAAAAAAGTGAGATACGTTGAGGCCAGGGGGTGACAAGGAGTGGCTGAGAGGGGAGGGGCTGGGCAAAGTGCCCCTTGACATGAGTGATGTTGAGTTGGCCACGCCCACCCGATCACATGACCACCCAGCCACACCCACCAAGCCACGCCCACAGAACTGGTTGTTAAAAATTTTGAATCCCACCACTGATGAGAAGTGAAACATCTTCAAAGAAAAACCAGAAAGTCCAGTTGCCTCTTGAAAAAGCACCTTTGGGACAATCAGGACCTGGATGACTGAGAATCTCCATAGACATATCTTATGACCATTTTTCACACTTATGACTGTTGCAGTATACGTATAGTAATGTGATTTACGTACTGATGCTTGACAACTGACTCACATTTATGACAGTTGCAGTGTCCCAGAGTCCTATGATTCCCTTTTGTGATCTTCTGACAAGCAAAGAAACAAGATTCACATACTAATTTAAGAATTGCAGTAATTCACTTAACAAATGTGGCAAGAAAAGTTGTAAAATGCAGCAAAATTTGTTAAGTGGATTTGTTAAGTTAACAAATTTCTCATTTAACAACATAAATTTTGGACTCAATTGTGTTGTAACTTGAGGACTGCCTGTACGTGACGCAGGCATCATGTTCTGAGATCTAATAGGAGCTGAAATAGAATACATGCAGCACCATATAAATTCTATATTACAATATAGAAAACCAATTTCAGATGTATTTTTAATGATTGTTATAAAAGACGAGGCATTCCTGAAAACAATAGTTGAAATGTTTTAGCAAAATGGATCTTGAGCTAAAATAACTCAGGGTTTTCAGCAATCCTTGTGACAATTCTTAGCTTTTTACCAGTTTTGCTAAATGACACAATATTTTCTTAAATTCAAAAATAAGTATTAGTGTAAGATTTTCCGAAGCATTTAATATTCAAGCAGAAATAACACTGTAGCTTTTCCTTCCTTCAATGTAATTTAGTTCTACTGCAAAAAAGAGTAATTTGAATATTAAAAAGATTCAACATTACTTTTGTTAAAAACTGCTGTGCCATCTTAGAAATGTCAGCTTTACAGAACATTGGCTCCATCAAATGGTAGAGTGCTAAACTGCAGGTTTCTGTAAGCAGAAAAGTGTTTGCCTAAATTAATTTTGATTTTTGGTAATTGCCTGGACTACAATCTGTTGTTTTCTTGACAACGTTAGAATGAATGAGCTGGAAGGGACCTTGGAGGTCTTCTAGTCCAGCCCCCTGGTAAAGCAGGAGAACCTATACTAGTCCGGTTAAGTGACTGTCTACACAGAATGTTTTCAGATTTGGTTTGCTATTGCCTTTAGGGCTGAGAGAGAAAGATTGGCCAATGGTCATCCAGCTGGCCTTGTATCTAAGGAAATACTAGAACTCCAAAGTTCCTCAGTTTTCAGCCTGATGCCTTAACTTCTATACCAAACTAGCTCTTTTAGATGCATGAAGAAAACTAGCCGTAAAATTTAAAATTAAAATATACAATTGAAAATGAATGTATCAGGCTATGTTGTTAAGGAAGTCCTTTCTTCAGATTTCTGTGTCTCTTGTTCAGTTTCATTGTGCACTTATATTTTTTTGAAATGAGGCAGAATACTTTATATAAACATGTCTAATTTTATAAATATCTCTATTCTTGCATACTGTTTTTTTTAAATGTAACTATTCTAGATTGTACTCTTCTCCATAGGGAAATTGAACCAATTTAGCAATAAACTTTGCTGTATTTTTCACAAACTTTTCCAACTTTACAATATAATTAATGAACTGTATCAATTGGAAAAATATATGGCATTCTAAGAGAAGCATGCATAGTAGATTTAAATAAAAGCACAAGATCTGGAGATTTATTTTTATCTTTTTTTCTAAATACAGGCAGTCCTCAACTTACAATTACAATTAAGCCCAAAATTTCTGTTGCTAAGTGAAACATTTGTTAAGTGAGTTTTACCCCATGTTACGACTTTTCTTGCCACAGTTGTTAAGTGAATCACTGCAGTTGGTAAATTAGTAACACGGTTGTTAAGTGAAACTGGTTTCCCCATTGACTTTGCTTCTCAGAAGGATGCAAAAGGTGATCACATGACCCTTGGGCTCAGCTACCATCATAATTGGTATTCATAATATTCCTTCCGGGTAGCAGACAAATATGGCAGCTCCATATTGATCGCCGAGGACGAGGGGGCGATGTTAGGCTCTTTCGGATGTGTTGGGGGACCAACTGACCATCTTGCAACCCCCACCCAGCAAGCTGAAGTGTAGCCGGCTCGAATCAAGCCGTAGATGGAGCCAGAAGATCATTAAGCCGCCGTGGAGGTTGTTAGGGATGTGTGGCAAGTGGCAGGCAGCGGCGAGCGCTAAGACCGGGGCCTGGCTGTCACGAGCCAAACGGCTGCTAAGCTAACGCGGTTGAAGCAACGATCAGAAATGTGGCTATGGCGGTGGCAGCGGCAGCGGAGACTGCGGCGATGGTGCCTGGGCTGCAGAAAATCTAATCTGCTGCAGGCTGGGCGCCGTGGGCGGCGAAGCAGGGCCGGTGGCCATGGCTACAGGGGCAGAGCTGGCTGCCATGACACTCACAACAATGATGACGACAACAATAACAACAGCAACATCGGGAGACTAGGCTGTCCTCTTCGTGATGATAGAGAGAGCTTTGCTGCAAACGACTACTTCCCCCTCATTATAATAGGAAGGGGGCCTGGACAACTCCCCCTTAAATATTAAAGGAGAGGTTTCAACATAATTACCTGAATGGCCCTGTCTAAAAGAGCATGATGGTGATGGGGGCTGAAAAATGAGGACATAATTCTTTTGATCTTCCCCTCAACCATTTCTCCCCCCCCCCCCCCTTACTAGACCTAGACCTAGTTTGGGCCATTCAGCGAAACCTTGCAGCTGCTTGATCAATTTACAGCCTTCATTTTAAACATTTTTAAACATTTTCCTCCCAACTATCCTGATTGTCCTGGCTATCCTGATTATTCGATCTCATCTCTTCTGCCTGGATGCTCCACCTTACTTTTCCACCTTACCTTCAGATTTGCTTGTATCAAAAAGGGAGGAAGCACAGACATCGAGAGTCTTGAACGATTTATCTATACATCTATTCACTTGGATGGGATGGACCATCTCCTCTACTGTTTTTGAAACTGTAGACTGGTCACTATGAGAAGGCAGTCATTAAGACTCTTATCCCCCTTTTGGACCAACTTATTTAATCACAAGACTTCCCATCACCATGAAAGGGTGATGGTATTCCGATGTTATAGTATACCGGCTTCCTTGTACAACTATCCACCTTACCTTTTTGTCTTAACCATCTATTTTAAACCATCTTTAACACCTTTAAGAAGAAAATTAGCCTTTCATCACTTCCAATTCCATCTCTCCTCTAATGTATTCAAAAACAGAATTCCTCACACTGCGAGATTCCCCCCTCTCGCAGGTTTGGCCCTCCCAATTATCTAGGGCCGCCCTCAAGGACGGGTTTTGGAACCCCGAGAGGTGGTATGCTAAGAACCGGAAGCTTTGGGGTTTTTTAGATAGTTTTTCAAACTCTATTTTAAAAAGATCTGGGAGGAGGGTGGTTTCTAATGTAAATAAGGAGGCTGGGGGACCTCCCGGGAGGGGGGTGGGTTGTGTGGGTTCAGGGGTTAATCTGCAAGGGACGGGGTCTAGTCCGGCTAAGGAGCACGACGGAGGTGATACGAAATCCGGAGTCAAGGAGGGGGTTAGAGCTTATACTATCGGTAGACATTACATCAGTACTATAGGTGGGAGGGGCAGATATGGCGGGAGTAGGGGGCCATATCAAGTGAAGGGAGTACGCGCTCGCTGTCTTCAAGCGGTGGCATGCTCCGGCCCCCAATGCTCTGCTCGTTCCCCAGGTTGCACAGACCCTCAGGCCCTGGACCTTCGGCTGATGCTATGCAACGCCAGGTCTGTGGTAAACAAAGCCCCCCTCATTTGTGATCTTGTTCAAGAGGGGGGAGCGGACCTGGCAGGTATTACGGAGACCTGGCTGGGCCAGGAGGGAGGGGTTTCTCTCATAGAGATGTGCCCACCTGGTTTCCGAGCATTTCATCAGCCAAGGTCACAGGGGAGGGGTGGGGGGGTGGCAGTTATCATTAGAGAAGGTCTTGGCCCGAAGGAGGCCACTGTTCCTCAGACGGTCGGATGTGAGTCCCTCCTTGTGAAGTGGGGTCATGGGGTACAGATGGGCTTGCTAGTTACGTACCTGGCTCCCTGCTATGTGGTGGCAGCCCTGCCTGAGCTACTCAACGTTATAGCCGCGGTGGCGGTTGATATCCCTAGACTTATAGTCATGGGAGATTTCAACCTGCCATCCGTCGGTGAGGCGTCTGAGGTGGCTCAGGAGTTCATGGCTTCCATGACGGCCATGGACCTGACCCAGTTAGTTCATGGCCCTACTCACACTGAGGGAAACACGCTGGACCTGGTTTTTGTCTCTGGTCAGTGGTTGAGTGATCTTGAGATAGGGGATATAGTGATTGAGCCCTTGTCATGGTCGGATCACTCCCTCCTTCACTTTGACCTTCGAACCACCACACCCCGCCGCAGGGAGGCGGAACCGATAAGGTGGTTCCGCCCCAAGCGCCTGATGGACCCAGATAGGTTCCAGAAGGAGCTTGGGCCATTTCCTGAGGCTCTGGCACATGGCTCGATCGAAGACCTGGTGGCCACCTGGGATAGGGAGGCTGCCGGGGCCTTGAATCGAGTCGTGCCTTTGCGGCCTCTGACTCGACGCCGATCTCGCCTGGCTCCTTGGTACACTGAGGAGCTGAGGGAGATGAAGCGTCGGAAAAGATGCCTGGAGAGCAGTTGGAGAGCCAGCCGATCTGAATCTGACCGAACACTGGTAAGATCTCATATTAAGACTTACCTAGTGGCGATAAAAGCGGCAAAACATAACTATTTTTCCGCTCTTATTGCATCATCAGATAACCGCCCGGCCGCCTTGTTTAGGGTGACCCGCTCCCTGCTCCTTCAGGAAGCGCGGGAAGACCCCTTGGAGGGTAGAGCCGAGGATTTTGTTCAATATCTGTATGATAAAATCGCTCAGATTCGGGAACACCTGGACTCTGACATAGTAGATTCAGAGGAAAGGATGGAGGCAGGTCTTGAGAATACCACCTGGAAAGAGTTTGATTCTGTGACTCCCGAATATGTGGACAGGATACTGGGGAGGCTGAATGCTACCACATGTTTATTGGACCCGTGTCCCTCCTGGTTGGTGCTGGCCTCTCGGGAGGTTACACGAGGCTGGCTCCAGGGGATTATAAATGCTTCTCTGAGTGAGGGTGTCTTTCCTGCTGCCTTGAAAGAGGCAGTGGTGAGACCTCTCCTCAAGAGGCCTTCCCTGGACCCAGCAATATTGGCTAATTACCGTCCAGTCTCCAACCTTCGCTTCGTTGCGAAGGTTGTTGAGAGTGTGGTAGCACAACAGCTTCCTCAGTACCTGGATGAATCATCTTATCTGGATCCATTCCAGTCGGGCTTCAGGCCTGGACACAGCACGGAAACGGCATTGGTTGCATTGGTTGATGATCTCTGGAGGGCTCGGGACAAGGGTTGTTCCTCTGCCCTGGTCCTATTAGATCTCTCAGCGGCTTTTGATACCATCGACCATGGTATCATGCTGCACCGGCTGGAAGAGTTGGGAGTGAGGGGCACCGTGTTGCGATGGTTCTCCTCCTTTCTCTCTGACCGGTGGCAGTCTGTGTTGGCAGGGGGGCAGAGATCGACCCCGAGGCCCCTTATATGTGGGGTACCACAGGGATCGGTTCTCTCGCCCCTTCTGTTCAACATTTATGTGAAGCCACTGGGTGAGATCATCCGTGGTTTCGGGGTGAAGTACCACCAGTACGCTGATGACACCCAGCTGTACATCTCCACCCCAGACCACCCCAATGATGCCCTTGAAGTGATGTCCCGGTGCCTGGAGGCTGTACGGATCTGGATGGGGAGGAACAGACTCAGGCTCAACCCATCCAAGACCGAGTGGCTGTGGTTTCCGACATCCCGATATAGTCAGTTGGTGCCAACGCTGACTATTGGGGGCGAGTCATTAGCCCCCACGGAGAGGGCTCGAAACTTAGGCGTCCTTCTGGACTCACAGCTATCTTTAGAAGAACACCTGACGGCTGTGGCCAGAAGGGCTTTTTATCAGGTTCGCCTGATACGCCAGTTGCGCCCCTTTTTAAATCGGGACTCATTAAACACGGTCACTCATGCCCTCGTCACTTCCCGCCTGGACTACTGCAATGCTCTCTACATGGGGCTCCCCTTGAAGAGCACCCGGAGGCTCCAGTTGGTCCAGAATGCAGCCGCGCGGGTAGTTATGGGAGCGATGTGGCGCTCCCATGTGACACCCCTCCTGCGCGAGCTGCACTGGCTTCCTGTGTTCTTCCGGGTGCACTTCAAGGTTTTGGTTACCACCTTTAGAACGCTCCATGGCTTAGGACCGGGCTATCTTCGAGACCGCCTTCTGCCACCAGTACCCTCTCACCGACCAGTACGCTCCCATAGAGAGGGGCTTCTCAGGGTGCCGTCGGTCAAACAGTGTCGACTGACGGCCCCCAGGGGGAGAGCCTTCTCTGTGGGGGCACCCACCATGTGGAACAAGCTCCCCCCGGAGATACGGACAATCCCAGATCTCCGCGCTTTCCGCCGTGCCCTCAAGACGTTTCTATTCCAGCAGGCTGGCCTGGACTAACCTCTTCTAAAATTGCTCTTATATTTTTAAATCTTAATCTCATAAATTTAGAGTTTTAATTTTAGGTTTAAGACCAAATTATTTAATTGTATTTTAATCAATTCTTTAAAATATTTGTATTATATGTATTTTATCATTTGTCTGTACACCGCCCTGAGTCCCCCGGGAGTAGAGCGGTATATAAATATAATATAATAATAATAATAAAAATAATAATATGAGTCAGTTGCCAAGCATCTGAATTTTGATGTGACCGTGGGGATGCTTCAATTGTCATAAGTGTGAAAACAGTCATAAGTCCCTTTTTTAGTGATGACGTAACTTTGAACAATCACTAAATGAACTGTTATAAGTCAAGGACTACCTGTATTCCTAAGGGAGAGTTTAGTTTTCTAGTCAAGGGTCTCCAGCTACTGGCCATAGACCAGTACCATCCCACGGCCTGTTAGGAACTGCTCAGCGCAAGTGAGCAAAACTTCATATACACATGGGGGATGTAGGTAGCATGTGAAATCATGCACACAAACACATACGTCCCTGGTGCCCAAAAGCCTTGGTTGTGCAGCGGACTAAAGTGCTGTTAAGTAGCACTTAGCTGCCAGCTGCCTCCAATTACTGCGAGTTCAAATCTCACCAGGCTCAAGGTTGACTCAGACTTCCATCCTTCCGAGGTAGGTAAAATGAGGACCCGGATTGTGGGGGCAATAAGCTGACTTTGTATAAAAAAACCCCACCGCTTGGGGGGGGGGGCAAAAGCCCTACTAAGCAGGTATATACAAAAGTATGAAAGCTATTGCTTAACACATTTTAAGCCGCCCTGAGTCTCCGGAGAAGGGCGGCATATAAATTGAACCAATAAATAAATAAATAAAAGGTTAGGGGATGTTGTTTTTAGTAAATACACAATTGACATTTTCATCACATTGGTCACTTTGACCTTAAGATCTCTTTCTGGGTTACACACCACAACCTCAGAAAACTTTGTAGATACATAAATGAAATCTGTTATGTTTGTTTCGAAGTAAGCAGAAATAATTTATTCGGGGTTGCAATAATTCCTAAGGAGACACAGCAGCTCCTTAGAATTTATTAGCAGAAAACTGAACTGGTAAGGTACTATGCACTAGTTCAGTAAAGATCAAGCTGAATCTTTTAACAATGAATGAACTATGAATAAAAGGAACATATTACAGAAGAACATATGCAAAATATGTATAATACTGGAATCATATATGTCCTTATCATGACAAAAGTATTTTGAAGCAGGTTAGGTCGCCTCTCACTTGCCCAGGCCGCCATGTTCATCGCTGTCATGTTCTTCACGCATGCGCATCCCATTGCCTTGCAACTCCAATGGGATGTGCATACGCGAAGAACAAGGCGGCGATGGCAGCAGCTTTCCTTCAGAGAAAGTTTTCCAGCAGTGGCAGTTGGCTGGGGGGTGCTCTGGACCAGCCGCTGTGGAAGGTAAGCAGTCGAACAAAGAGGCAGTGGTGGGGGAGGAAGCAGGCAAGCAGGCCTGGCCACAGGACTGCTGAAAAGGGCGCATGGAAGGCAGGCAAGCATGTCAGGGCCGCCCAGCAGTAGGGAAGGGAGCTAACAGCCTACTCCTTTCCCTGCGGCCTGGCATGCTTGCTTGCCTTCCACATGGCCTTCCCGAGGGTCCCCCACGCCTTTGCCTTCCAAGGTCGGGACACACACGTGGCCTGTGACGGGAGACATGCTGCTTCCGGCCCGGCCCGGCCCAGCCAGTGGGTGGGTGGGTGGCCCTTCGGGGAGATGTAGCCATTGCGATGGGACTGAGAGGGGCGGCGGCAGCAGCAGGGCAAGTGGGTTTCCCAGAGCTGCTGCATATGTGCACCACATGTGAAGGAAGACAGCCACCGCAAAAGCAGCACAGGAAAAGTCCCGGGGAGTTCCGGGACTCCCTGCCGCCGCCGATGTCTGCAGCAGCAAAAGTCGTGCAGGAAAAGTTTCGGGGAGTTCCATGACTCCCTGCAGCCACCACCAAAAGCCACACAGGAAACGTTTTGGGGCACTGAAGCTCCCATTACGACCCCTGCCCTGCCACAGCCTGAAGCTCCTGTTTTGGGTGCCGGTGCCGCTGCTGCTGCTACCGCCACAGCCAAACATTTTCTCTCAGGCCTCCCAGTCTCACTCTCCTAGACTTTGAAGGAGGGAGGGAGAGAGAGAGAGTGAAAGAAAGTAAGAAAGAAAAAGAGACAAAGAAAATGAGAGAAAGAGAAAAAAAAGAAAGAAGAAGGGAGAGACAAGAAAGAAAAAGAAAGAGACAAAGAAAGAGAAAGAAAGAAGGAAAGGAAGGGAGAGAGAGAGAAAAGAAAGAATGAAAGAAAGAAAAAGAGATAAAGAAAAAAACAAAGAGAAAGAAAGAGAAAGGAAGGAAGGAAGGGAGAGACAAAGAAAGAGAGAGAGAGAAAGAAAGAAAGAAAGGAAAGAGGAAGGGAGAGAGAAAAAAAGAAAGAATGAAAGAAAAAGAGACAAATAAAAACAAAGAAAGAAAGAAAGAAAGAGAAAGAAAGAGAAAGGAAGGGAGAGAGAGAGACAAAGAAAGAAAGAGAAAGAAGGAAAGAGGGAGGGAGAGAGAGAGAAAAGAAAGAAAATGAAAGGAAGAGAAAGGAAGGGAGAGACAAAGAAAGAGAAAGAAGGAAAGAGGGAGAGAGAAAAAGAAAGAAAGAAAAAGAGAAAGAAAGAGAGGAAGGGAGAGACAAGAAAGAGAGAAAGAAAGGAGAGGAAGGGGGAGAGCGAAAAGAAAGAAAGGAAGAAAAAGAAAAAGGAAGGGAGAGACAAGAAAGAGAGAAAGAAGGAAGGAAGAGGAAGGGAGGGAGAGAGCGAGAGAGAGAGAGAGAAAAAAAAAGGAAGAGGAAGGAAGGAACACAAACCGTGGCACTAGACGTGGCTTCAGAAGACGCTTTGAAACAGGACAGCAATCTAGGGCTGGAAGGGACCTTAGAGGCCATCTAATCCAACCCTCTGCTCCAGCAGGTAACCTTACATCGCCTGGATTATTTTGGTGCCTCTAACAGAGAGGAAAATTGTCAGAAAGGAGAAGGAGCTTACTAAGACAAGGCTGCCATGTAGAGGAAGGCAGAGTTCTTGATTTATGACCAGAATTGAGCCAAACATTTTGGTTGCTAAGCAAGTGAGTTTCACCACATTTTACTCAATCCATGATCTCTCCTGGCTCTAACAGTGATGTGCAAGTTAGGGAAGAACATCTGAAGGTGTGTGTGATGTTCTAAATGTATAGAAGTTATAGTTAAATGTGTGGCAGAAAGTGGACTCTGGGTGTGTTTTTCCAAATGTAGTAAGTGAGGTTGAATATGTATAGTTTTAGAAGAGGTGTGTGCGTGTGTATGTGTACATACACATACAGTATATATAGTAAATAATGTATCTTTTTGTGTACCTGTACGCTACACTATGTAATATGTATGTACACATATGGCAAATGTACCTAGGATTAAATAGTATATTTTGGATATTCAGTAGTAAATAAATAGACAGGGAAATTGTATCTCATTGAGGCCTTTGAGGCGAGGAGAGGCCAAGCATCCTAACCATAACCCTTGACATGAGTGACGTCAAGCTGGCCATGCCTACCCGGTCACATGACCAGCCAACTACGCTCACCCAGTCACATGACCAAGCCACGCCCAGTCATGTGACCACTAAGCCACATCCACAGTCACATGACCACCAAGCCACGCCCACCAAATAAGCCACACCCACAGAACTGGTAGTAAAAAAATTTAGAACCCACCCCTGCTGCAAACACTTAATACCTGTGAGAATTGCCAAATGTTGTTTATAAATAAATATTATTCCATTCTACCATTTTCTCAGAAGTCAATATTTAAATAAAAATACATATTAGCAGTTTTAAGTCAATTCATTTTAGGCAACACTTACAACTGTTCTTCTTTTGCTTTCTTGTCAGAAACCAGATAAACTGTTCCAAAACTTCCATGTCCAAGTTTTTTATAAATATTGTATCTTCCTGCAATCAGTGTTTTTGAGTGGATAGAAATAGGTGTAAATGATACACCATGCTTAACTGCTTCCTGGAATTTCAGCATTACTCCATAGAATCAAGGTAGCTCAATAATTAATACTGAAACTACAAAATTAATAATTTCTTGATCATGAAGGATTATTCACCTGCAAGAGGAAAAAGAATATTCAATATACTGAAATTTATAACCTATTTAAGAATAGGTTTAACTTACTTCTTTTCCATTATATTATTATAACACTAATGCAGTAGACCTTACAGAAGCAATTTTCTTTTATACTCAATTTTCACTGCTACTACAAAGTATATCACTAGCTGTATTTGAACATACTAGCCCAAATTATCAGAACCATAGTTTATTAAATTAGCCTATTTGCTAGGATGGGCAAAACACAATGAACTATAAACAACTCCACCACATTTATATTATATATCTCGTAATTTCTTTTATTTTTATTTATACCTTAGAAACCTGGCTCATGCCACATCTATTGATGAATATTCTTTTTGTACTATACCTCTCTTACCTTTTTAAAATTTATCTGTCTATGTGACCTACTTTTCATTTTTAGCAATTATTTATAATCCCATTAAAATCTTAGCTAACATTTTAATTGATTGAAAATAAAATATCATATTGGATAAATATATTTATTAACCACTAACATAAAATTATATATAATTTATTTATTGGTTTGATTTATATGCTGCCCTTCTCCGGAGACTCAGGGCGGCTTATAAGCAATAGTCATCATACTTTTGTATACCTGCTTAATAGGGTTCCCCCCGCCCCAAAGCGGTGTTTTTTTATATACAAAGTCAGTTTATTGCCCCCACAATCCGGGTCCTCATTTTACCTACCTCAGAAGGATGGAAGGCTGAGTCAATCTTGAGCCTGGTGAAATTTGAACTCGCAGTAATTGCAGGCAGCTGGCAGCTAAGTGCTATTAAACAGCACTTTAGTCCGCTGCACCAAGGCTCCTTTAGTTTTAACTATATAACTAATAACTATGTAGGACACATTAAGCTTCTCTCCAAATGCAATCCTGTACTGATGCCATCACTGATTTAGTTTGAATTTTATTTCATTTTGTTTAGAACCAGATATTACATTAGACAATGGCATAATTGTTTTAATGATAAATTTCATTCTTAAATCAGATCCTCTGCTATATACATGGCTTACATTACTTATGTATAAACTATGTGAACTCTTTTTTTTGAATTTTTTAAAAACAAAATATTTTTGTGTAGGACAAAACTTGAAATAGGCTAACATAAACAATGCATTCAAAGTCCAAAATTCGTGACTCCTATGGAACTGAAATTTAGCAAATTTCATAAATAAATAAAGCATTTTATTACTAACAAAGAAATATCATATTTCCTGTGACCAACTCCTAATGTTTGACTGAGCTATACCGTCCAATATAGGCTATTTTCAAGGTAGAAACATATCTGAATATCTCCCTGAATATTTAAGAACTTTTCAAGCAAAAGCCTCCTTCTCCCAAATTGCCCATTTCCATATGGTCTCAGACAATTTACAGGAGGTGTAGGCTCAGGGTTGTAAAGTTCCATCAGCATTGGCTTGAAGTAGCACCACCCCAACGGCCATATCACTGGCATCAGCCTGGAAGACGAAAGGGGCTTCCATGTCGGGGTGTTTTAGAACAGGCTTGGCGGCAAATAGTCGCTTCAGTTTCTCAAAAGCAGCCTGGCATTCCATGGTCCACTCGAGTGGCTGGCTAAGTTTTGGCTTGCCTCTCCCTTTGTTTTCAGGAGGTTGGTAATGGGTAATGCAATTTGTGCAAACGAGGGGATAATCTGATGATAAAGTTAGCAAACCCCAAGAAACCTTATAGCTGCACTGCGGGTGAATGATACACCCACTCCAAGACTGCCCGGACTTTTTCTAGGTCGATTTCTATCCCCTCATTTGATATGCAATAGCCTAAATAGTTAATCTTACTCTGATAGAATTCACACTTTGACAATTTAGCGTACAGTTCAGCCGCTCTGAGCTTTTTCAGGACTGATCGCACTAGTTTCACAAGTTTGTCCATGGTCTCTGTGTAAATAAGATTGTCATCTAGGTAGACCAGGACCCCTTTGTAAAGATGTTCATATATATATTAATCAATTGCATGAACACCGTCGGGGTTCCTGCAGTCCAAAAGGGAGCACTCTAAACTGGAAGCAACCTAGGGGACAATTGAAGGCAGTTTTCCATTCATCCCCTTCCTTAATTCTTTCTCTGTAATAAGCCTCTCTCAAATCCAGTTTAGTGAAAATCTTTCCCTTAGCCAGGTGCACTAACATGTCTTTCATAAGGGGCAGTGGGTAAATATTTTCTACGGAAATGGTGTTCAGGTTCTTGTAGTCGACACATAAGCGAAGAGAACCATCTTTTTTCTCCTGAAACAGGACTGAGGCAGCCACCTGTGGCCTAGCTGGTTGGATGAAGCCCTGTTTTAAGTTTTTATCAATAAAGTTCTGCAGATCCTCCAGCTCACGAGGGGTCATGGAGTAGATCTTTGGTTTAGGGAGTTTCACTCCTGGGAAGATCTCTATGCCACAGTCTGTAGGCCGATGGGGTGGGATCACATTTGATGCCTTCTCACTGAAAGCCTCCCTGAGGTCCCAATATTCCTTAGGGATTTTTTCCTTCCCAGTAATGTGTGCTCGCCGCTGCTGCCATCTCCTTCGCAGCTTTGGTCATGGAAAAAGGTTTTCCCCCTTCTTTCCCCAGTTGGGTGGAGCGGATGCGTAACCATCCCTTCCTCCATTTCACCTGTGGGTTCCATTTTCGGAGCCAAGGCAGTCCAGGCAAGTTCCATACCAGGGGCCACGATTAAAAAGCTCAAGGTCTCTCGGTGGTCCCCCATCCACATCTCAACCGGTTCGGTCACAAAGTGGGCTGCCGCCCCCAGCTACTGACCCATCCAACTAGCAGAATGCGATGGGCACTTTCACTGTTTTTAGTCTTAGTCCCATTGTTTCCACCACCTCTGGGCTGATGACATACCTAGTGCATCCAGAGTCTAAGAGGGCTAGAATCTTTCCCTGGACACTGGATGATGGCACCCTTAGTTCTACTGGGATGGTCATGAGGCCCCCATGATGACTTATCAGGGGGTCATCGGCAGTGTCGGTTTCGGTTTTGCTGTTTCCCGTGGTGATTGGAGCTCCCAACTCCCCCAGGCCTGGGGGAGCGAACTCAAAGACTTCCACCCCCTTCAGGGTTGTCTCGTGGTTCTTTGCTGACGGCTTGTCGGCTCTCCTCCCTCCAGCAGGGGTCGGCTTGGAGCTGAGTTTGGAGAAACCATCAGCAGCCCGATGTCCCTCCTTCCCACATCAGAAGCATGCTGTGGACTTAGGCTTAGAAGCTGAAGCCCTCTTTGGAAACCCTCGGGCCTTCTTTCTGTGGAGAGGGGGAAGGCTTGTTCCAAGCTCGGCCCCCATGGTAGCGATCTCTGGCCAGGTCAATTTCCACTTCGGCAGCCAGCACATACCAGCGTTGCAGGTCTCAAGGGGCCCCTCAGGAGCAGCAATCCTTCTAGATGTCCTTATTATGGCCATCCTTATAGCATTCCATCAGGGCCTCCTGGGACCACCCTCTCATGTGGCGCATCAGCTTGCAAAATTCCTGGGTGTATTCAGCCACCAATCTCCGCCCCTGATTTATAGACTTCATTCTGATTCTAGCCTTCCGCTCAGCTAGGGGTTCCTCAAAGCGCACTCGGAGGACCGCCATAAACTGGTCGTAATTCCTCAGCAGGGAAGAATTTTCATTATGGAGGCCCACCAACCAATCAGCAGCCATCCCTTCCAGGGCCATAGTGATGCACCTCATGCGGGCGGCTTCTGATGGGAAATCCTCTCCATACTCCTCCATGTGATTCCACACTTGGGTTAGGAAGAATCCCAAAGCCTTGGGATCTCCTCCGTATTTTACTGCAAGCGGAGTAAATTTGATGCCTCCGGGGCCCTAACCCCCCCATAGGGGGGGAGCCCTGGGCTGCAGCCACTGCTTGAGCTCCAGCAACCTGTGCTCTCTCTGACCAAGCTCTAGGAATCTCTTCTGTGCCTGAAGAATCCTCTGCTCCCCCCCCCCGGGTGTTCAGTCTCCCCACGCTCTGGCAATGCATACCTTTCGCGGGCTCTCCGACTTTCAAAAGCTTCTTTCAGGAGCTGCAGGGTTTGGGTCAGCAGCTTCTTTGTCCTCTTCCTGCCAAGCAGCATCTCCACACCTGCGTCTGGTAACTGTCACCCAGGGGTGGGTTCTAATTTTTTTTACTACCGGTTCTGTGGGCGTGGCTTATTTTATGGGCGTGGCTTGATGGTCATGTGACAATTATTTAGGATTTAGCAGAGGTACTGGTCTACCAGACTTTTAACTGCTTGCAGAGCTGTACCGACCTACCCATTTATTTTTTGCAGGCACTGGTCTACCCATTTATTTTTGCAGGCACTGGTCTACCCATTTATTTTGCAGGCACTGATCTACTCATGTATTTTTGCAGGCACTGATCTACTCATTTGTTTTCTTTTAACACTGATCAGCTGTAGAGCGGCCCTTAGAAGCCCTGCGGCAAAAGTTTAAACAGTTTTTCTCCCTCTAGCCATCAGCTGGGACTCAGGAGGCAATAATAGATTGGGGGTGGGGCCAAATAAAAGGTAAGAATAACATGGGGGGTGGGTGGGGACACGGAGGAGAGAACTGGTTTGGTGATGTCATATCGTCACAGCTACCGACTCGGGAGAACCAGGCCAAACCAGGAGGAACCCACCACTGCTGTCACCCCTGGGGGGATATCCTCTGGAGGTTCCATCCTTTCCACACCCAGTGATCACTTGGCTCTGACGGGCTTTTCTTCAAGCCGTAATTCAGACATCCACTTTGAGACTTTCCTGCTGTGCCAGTTCCCATGTCCTCTTGGTCACCATCTTGGTCAGACATTCTTGGCTCAGCCACCACTGTAGTTTTCTCTACGATGGCTGTTAAAGCAGACCTTGCTTAATGTCAGGTGTGCCTCTGTTCAAAACTCAAGAAAGAAAAACCCCAACTCCATGTTTGTAGAAAAAGGGATTTTTACTGAGTATGAACTGAATGCAATGAAAAGAAAGCAGAAAGCAATAGGCGTAAAAATTACATATTAAAAGCATCCCCAAATCCCTCTCCCCAAGGACCCAAATTGAATGCCCAATCCACATCTCCCCAAGGTGTCATGTGGGGTGCTTCTTCAGATGGTTCCATATATCTGGTATGCCAGAACGGTTAACCTTGACTGCTATCAACACTCTCTGCAGCTGCTGTGAAGACAGTGAGAATTTTCCTCCCTTTCATGAGACATCTCCACCATCACTTCCCCCCTCCCAAATACCTATAATACCTCCCCCCTCACATTACTATGGCAGCTGAAAGCAACCAAGCATCGTAGAGGCTGACACCTAGTACTCTTCAATATTTTCATAAACGACTTAAAGAAATAGAAGGGGAACTTACCAAATTTGCAAATAATACTAAGTTGGCAGGAATAGCCAACACCCTAGATGATAGGCTCAAGATCCAGATGGATCTTGACAGACTTGAACATTGGGCCCCATCTAACCAAATGAAATTTAATGTAGAGAAAAGTAAAGTCCTACACTTAAGACAAGAAAAACTAAAAGTACTCATATAGATTGGGTGAAACCAGGCTTAATAGCAGTAACTGTGAATGGGATCTTGGAATCTTAGTGAATAACCAATTAAATATGAGCTAACAGTGTGCAGCGGCAGCCAAAAAAGCCAATGCAATCCTAAATTGCATTAATAGAGGGATACAATCAAGATAAAGTGAAGTACTAATACCATTCTATAAAGCCTTAGTAAGACCACATCTAGAATACTGCATCCAGTTTTGGTTATCATCCTATAAGAAAGATGTTGAGACTCTAGAAAGAATGCAGAAAAAAGCAACCAAGATGATTAGGAGACTGGAGGCTAAAACATACAATGAACGGTTATAGGAACTAGGCATGGCTAGTCTAGTGAAGAGAAGGACTAGGGGAGACATGATAGCAGTGTTCCAATATTTAAGGGGCTGCCACAGAGAGGAGGGGGTCAAGCTATTTTCCAAAGCACCTGAAGGCCAAACAAGGAATAATGGATGGAAAATGAATGAGAGATTCAACCTGGAAATAAGGAGAAATTTTCTGACAGTGAGAGCAATGAGCCAATGGAACAGCTTGCCTTCAGATGTTGTGGGAGCTTCATCACTGCAAGCTTTCAAGAGACTGGACTGCCATTTGTCAGAAATGGTGTAGGGTCTCCTCCTTGGGTGGGGGGTTGGACTAGATGACATACAAGGTCCCTTCCAACTCTGTTAATCTGTTAATAGGCTTTCCTTTGTTCTTTACTTTTCTTATAAATTCTTCTCAGATTCTCTGGAACAGATCATGAACGTATGTCTCTATAGGATAGAATTTCCTTCCCCTTTCCCTCCCTTCAATTTTGTTTGGTGAAAGATATTCTTGGTCAGGCTTTTGAAATAGGCATTTAGATGAGCTCTGTTGATAATGTGATTTTATTTTGATATAAATTTATGATAATTTTTAATCTTTGTATACCACCCAAGTCACTGCAATGAAATAGGCAGTTATTTAAGATAAATAAATTCACTGATTCAGTTCACTGATATATAGGCAAAGTGTATTTCTGCAATGAATATGGAATGCATCATTATGTTTCCACAATATCTCAATTTCTTTAGCTGCATGCTAATTCATGAATAGAGTCAATGTTCCCACTTTAAAAATGTTATTAATACATTAACTTTACCAAATATAAATTCTGCAATACTTAATTAAAGGTCCAGTTTCTCCCTCAATGTCTTCTATGTAATTGGGAAGCTTGCCTTCTGTTTCTGGTCCTGACCTTTAAACAATATTCTTGCTAATAATCAGTCAAGACTCTGCCTGACTTTCAGAAGACATAAAGATCTACATATTTTTCTCAAGCCTTGGGTTTTGGAATGATGTCACTTGTTGGATGAGTTATTTTTCAGCACTTAATTGTTTATATGTTATTTTTTATATTGTCTTATGGTGTTCTTTGATTATATATCTAATCTGAGTTATATGCTCAGTAGAATGGCTGTATAAATCAAATACATCAATTAGATGAATATTCCAGTCTTCCTGCTTTTTTTTAGAACCTAACAATGAAAATGACATGCTTTCAATAATTCTAAGACTGCATTGATATACTAATAGCAAATAATAATCAATGTAGATATCATTAAGGTACTTAAAATTTCAGTGCTGCTAAACTAGTAAAAGTAGCGCAAGCTATTCTTGATGATTTATCTGATTATTGCCTGATGTAGGATTTTGAAGTCCTACTATGGTTATATTGCCAAAATCACCTGTTACTGAGATGAAATCATACAATTCAATATTTACTTTTTCAATAGGATTGCTTTATTATTATTTTATCAAGTGGGTAACACGCAAACATCGGGCACATAAAGTAAGGTGTTGGGATAAAGAATATGTTATCTGCAGTTATCTTAAGACACAGAAATTTACTCAAATCTGAGTAAATAGAGATGAATTTATTAAGGCAGAATGTTTCTGGAAGATCTGCCTAGCATTATTTGTCAGATATCATTGGTAATCTGTATTTCCTTCATTTGGGATCATCATTGATAACCCTACTTTTGCCATTGCTTCTTTCATCTTATTCCTGCAGAAAATCTATCAAAGAGAATAATTATTATTTCAGTTTCTTTTATTGGTACCCCAAGAAGCCACCCATCAAGAATGGCTTTCTTCATTCAAAGAATTTTTACTTTAAAAAAGCAAGGTCTCTATGATGGCTTGTTTGCTCAACTACCAGTGACTATATGGATATATCCATGTAGTTTCTCTTATACAGAAGAGGTTTGCCTGGACCTTCTTTCAGAATTTTTTTTTCTACTTCCCAATTTAGCCTATAGCTGTGGAGTTTCCTAATGGTCTCCCATTCAAGCAGTAACCAAAGTCCTATCCCGCTTATCTAGATGCTGTCACTTGTTACCTGACAGGAGACCCAAACAATATCAATCTCCTTCTGTAATCTTTCCATGATTTTCATTGCTTTTTTATGCTGCTTCTGTTAAAATTGCAGTATCATTTATACTGGCAGACAAGAGGATCCTAATGAAAGTGAATTGTCCATACCGGCAATAAAACTCCATGGAAGAGGGAACTGTTGAACAAAAAAATTCGGGATGATTTAGGGCCTTTGAGAATCACTACATATCTAAATATCAAATAAAAACACTTTGGGATACGCAGGTCAGAAAAATATGGGATTCAAAGTAAATTCATTTACTTTGTCCATCATACCGTACTGAGGGGACATGAGGGTTATATCTTTCGCGTAGCTTCCCTCTCCCATTCCTCACAACCAACACCTGCCTTGTTCTCTTCTCCCAATAAAGTTCGCCTTCTCCCGCTTCCTCAGTGTTTAGGCTTTGTTGCTAGGCGAGGGCGCGCTGCGGTGGAAGCAGCTATGCTTCCGTATCCTGGCTGAGGAATTCTGGGAATTAAAGTTCACACATCACAACACGGTACTGTACAGACTGGCGATGACGTAGGCAGCGTGGGTCGCCTTATTTGTCGCTAGCGTGGCCGCTTCCTCCATTCTAAAAGCCGAGAACTCAAGAACGGTTTGCGCGGAGGTACGTTGTCCAGGAGGTACGTTGTCCAGTTGTGACTCCGCCCACCACGGTTCTCATCAGATGTTCCCCTCTCAGCGGCTTTAGAATTAAAGTGTTCGGTAATGCGGAGCCCAATATGTGTACTGGGTCAACACGTTTAATTAGAAACATGGGTCAGGTGGGACGCTTCCGATGTTGCTGGGAATGGAATTGCAAGTTTTCTTTGCTTGCAAACTTACTAGGCAGCTGGAAATTCAACAGAATCCCAAGTTCATGCCAAAGAAAACAATTTGCAAAACTTCACTCCGTTATGGAGTTGTATTGTAAAAATACAAGAGAATCCGGACAAAAAGCGATGGCTTTCCTAAAGGAAGGACACCAAGAAGAAAGACTTAATTTCTAGTTTTAGGCAAAGGGCTTCTTCAGAGTTACGGATAATCTTAATTTCCACTTTTGTTTTCAACCTCTATTCACTATTTTCTGTTTTAAAAGAGGCCCGCAAGACAGAAAGCTAAGGGTTGACTGAAAGCGTTCATTCAGGGTTTGGTTGGCTATTTCCATTGCATGTAGCCCAGATATACAGAAAAAGATACATTTCAGTTCCTTGAAGAATCAAAAGCTCACAACACTGATTTATCAACAGGTTGCATTTATTTTAAGAATTGTAATCTGCAATAAATGTTGATGTGCTGGCAATTGCTTAGGAATGGTGTTTTCAGTCATTTGGAAATTGGATCACGATTTAAACAAAATGCTTTTTCTGAAACTACCTGTGAAAAAACATGGGTGGAGTAGTGTTGGAATCAACTAGATTTGACTATATTACAAAGGCGGGAAGTTTGTGATTAGTATATACGTAGCACCTGAATTTTATTCATTTATATTCTGCCTTTGTTATTTTTACACATAACTCAAGATGGCAAACATCCAACACATTTTCCTCTTCCTATTTTGCTCACAATTCTGTGAGGTGAATTGGGCTGAGAAAGAATGATTAATCCAAGCTCACTCAGCTGTCATGGCTAAGGTGGGACTTGAAGTCATGATCTTTTGTTTTCTCACCTGGTGCCTTAACTTCTAGGCCAAATTGGCTCACAATGTAAGGCAGCATTCTTCCTCACTTCCAATTAAAATGGCCTCAGCCACTTTTCCAGCAGAGCTCCTTTTGGAAGATGCTCCTTTGAGATTGCTATATGTTGGTTTTTTTCCCCCAATGACAAGGATGGATATATCCTTAAGTAAAAATTAAATAGTAAAAAAAAATCTGCAGTGTTGCAGATAATCTAAGTCATTAAATTGAGGACTGTCTATATTGCCTTTCTCCACCATTATAGTTTAACATCAAGCACATATATGACTACTTGGCAGCCTAAGCAGACAGGTTTCTGTTCCAATGAATTTATGAAATAAAATGTAATGTGGGGTAAATAGAGGAGGGATGTGAAGAGTTTATATTTATTTAACCTTGCCACAGATGTAATTACAATAGAATATGGGAACTACTATTTATAGCATATGGCAGTAGACAACACTGGCTTCCCAAAGTAATTCTAAAAACTGATGTCATAATATTTTGCTTATGGAATAAAAAGCCATGGAAATTGCTTGTACCAGGAGCTTTAGATCAAAGTATTTTTTTCTGGTGATTGATACATACAATAAACTCTCAGTTTAACATCTAATGAAGGGAAGGAGTATGTTAGATCCAAAAGTCTGTTAAAATGGGATTTTACTCATGTATAAAATGGTGAATAGGATTTTTCACTAACCTAAGATGTCATTCATGTGTATTTCTAGTGAATCATTTCAACTGTTGCAATATTCAAACTCCAATTTACTGTATCATAGGTGTTTGTAATGATAAAATATAAAATATATCAATGGAATTTTTCTTTAGTCTTTGCAAGAACACATGCAAAAAAATTAACAATTGCATTTTTAATTATGAAACATTTGAGATTTCTAAAATCTTTTTTTTAAAATTTGATTTATATGCTGCCCTTCTCCGGAGACTCAGGGCGGTTTACAATGCGTTAAGCAATAGCCTTCATACTTTTGAATATTTATATAGTCAGTTTATTGCCCCCACAGCTGAATGTTAATCACACTGCTTTAGTCTGCTGCACCACCAGCAGCATTTGAGCCATTTACCCTGTTCTTCTCAAACTGACTAGGGAAATCAGGAAGTCCTGAGGCTCTGGGATTGCCACAAACCCAGACACTGCTAAGCATGCTTGAGGAAGCTTCTTTATTTCTAGCGTGAAGCCCTAGCTTCCTAATAGCCTCATGAAATTGTGCAAAGATGGTTGCCAAAACAGTTTTGCAGTGGTAATGGGAACAGAAAGGACTCTGACTCTGTTGGACTCATTTTGATGTAATTAGAAGTGTGCTTTTTTGAAGCTCAGTAGGTTACTCCAAATGAATATATTTCAGTTGGCTTTATCCTTACAGCAACAAGTCCATTATGCATGAGAATTGTGATCACTAATACAATTGCTTTCTCATGGTGTTCAAATACTTTTAACTGCAGTATCAATTAATCAATGTTGCCCTATTACTTTCACACCTTGTGCTTTTTCTTTGATTCTTTTTTTCTTTTAACAGGGGCTTTTAACAGCTAATAAGAATGGGCATTCATGGCCTAATGAGCTATGTAGGGGAACATAGTGAGTTTTTTGTTGATCTGCAGCTGAGAAACACAGATGTAATAATTGATGGAAATAATTTATATCATCGTCTTTATTTTGATTCAAATCTGGATATCCAGCATGGTGGAGATTATGATTCTTTTACAGATATCACACGTCAGTTTTTCCAGTCATTGGCTGTGTGCCGCATAAAGCCATATGTTGTGCTGGATGGAGGTAATGATGCATCTAATAAAAAACTTGCAACTTTAAAGGAACGAGCTCAGGAAAAGATCCAGGCAGCCCATTCACTTTCTCATGGTGGTGGTGGAAGTGTATTGCCTTTGCTTGTCAGAGAGGTCTTCAAGCAGATTCTAACTGAACTACAAGTGCCTTTTGTACAGTCATTTTCAGAGGCAGACAGGGATATTGTATCTCTAGCCAATCACTTGAGTTGCCCTGTGTTAACTTTAGATAGTGATTTTTGCATTTTTGACCTCCAATCAGGCTATTGTCCTCTAAATTATTTTCAGTGGAGAAATCTTTGTAAATGTATAGACTCAAAAGAATGTTACATCCCAACACGGTGTTTCTCATTAGAAAGATTTTGTAGACATTTTAGCAATATGAACAAAACCCTGCTGCCTCTTTTTGCAGTAATGAGTGGCAATGACTACATAAATTTGCCAGCTATGGAAGTGTTCTTTAGTAAAATACAGCTTCCTATAGAGAAATCCCGGCAGAAGAGAAGAAAGCATGACCGCATTCAGGGACTGCTGAACTGGTTATCTCATTTTGCTGATCTTTCTGAGGCAATGGAAAATGTATTGAAGTATTTTAAAAAGCATGAAAAAGAAGACATACGACAGCTTCTCTCTTCTTTCATGGGAGAATATGAACCATCTAATGTCAATCTCAAAGATTTTTTCCAGAGTGGTATGTATGAATCTGAGGAAATGAAGAAATTAAAATTACCACAGTGGATTGCAACACACTTAATTAAAGGACATCTAGCACCATTTGTTAGTGATGCTCTTCTATTAAGAAGAACAATCCTTCCTGTTCAGGTGGAGAATATGCAGAGAAATAGTGCTCATTCCATAACTCTGCCAATTAGAAAAGTTATCTATTGGTTACTGTTGAACATTTCATCAAGTTCCCTTAGTCCCTCTTTGAACAAACAGCCAACTTCATTTCCTCCTGTCTTCTATGAATTTGATAGACTCCAAAAATCACTCAAGAAATCATCTGTTTGTGTAGCAGAATTGGCGCAGAAATTTCCAGACGGTCAGTTGGCTACATTAAATGAGGTAAATACTCAAAATGATGTGCTTAAACATTTCCAATACAGAAAACATATGAAACATACTGGGCAGATTGATAACTATCACTTTTGAAATCATTTTTTAAAAGTTAGATTTGACCTCTATAACTGAAGATACATATTGAAAAGCATGAACAATCCTGCTGATATTTAATGATGTTGATGCTTAATTCCCTGAGAGATAGCAAGCAGTTCTCTGGACTCTGATTCTTTTTTTCTATCTATGGCTAGCATAATAATATACATTTATGCTTTTCATATATATTACACAACTTTTCAGAATCTCTTCTACATTAAAGAAGCTAGGAAAAAATATTTGCCATGGTTGCAGAATATTTCTTAGTGTAAAATTTGGAATGCTCTTGCAAAAATTTCCATCACTGACTTCTAAAAAAAGACATGTATTGTAATTAATGGATATATTAAATAAATAATATAATCAAGAATGTTTCAGTAACCCGCGAGAAAGGCTTTCCATTAAAACTTTGTTTTCTTGATTTCTCTAGTTTTCTTATAAATCCTTGACTGCAAAGGAAATTATATTACAAAATTTATAAAGAGATATCTGTGATAGTATTTTGCAATAAAAAAGAAAAAATATTGTGGGACATCAAAGACTAAAGCTTTATTAAAGTAGATCTCAATACATTTAATCAAAAGTACAGAGTGAATTGAATACAGAGAGAAGAACTCTGTGGTTCAGCAGGGTATACAAAGACAATTGTTTTGGGTGGGATTACAGAAATGAAAATTTTCAATAAAAATATTTAACAGTTTTTGCACTACATTATTTTTGCCATTTTTTTGGTACCAAAACTTTATGGGAATCCAGCATTCCATAAATGCCAATGAATCTGTTCTGTGACTTTTACTGTCCTGAGAAATAAGTATATTTACATTTTTTAAAGGAAGTAATGGGAAGATTGAAACGGTGACTTTGAAAATAATTTGTGATCGATATCTACACTGCAAAATTTATACAGAAATCCTCTTTATTGCTGATAACTGAACAATGCAGCAGAATTCCTTATGGGATATGTATGACATAAAATATAGTAATATTTGGGGTGGGGGAAGAGATTGAGGGTAATTTACTAAGGTAGAATGTTTATTATTATTAATAATTTTCTCAACTCCCCAAAATAAGCAAAGTGGAAGAACTAATCAAATACAAGTATTAATATTTCTGTAAAGAACCTCACTTTGAACTTGTAGATCCATTGAATAAAATTATAAAAAGTTTAAAATTAAAATTACTTGGGAAACAGTATTTTTCATGAAAGCTTTATCATTTATTTGTAGGCACCCATCACAGAGCGCCTTCTATTTTTTTTCGAGACATTCAGAGTATCAGCCTGTATCCTTGAACCAGTTCCTTGTTTGCTGCAGCTCCCTATGGCTGCAACCTGTTACTGGACCCAGTTTTCAGAACCCAAAGTGACACTACAGCACATCAAGGCTTTACTTCTTGGAGTAACATATGGAGAATTAGATAAGATGTTGCACATTCCAGGTACATTTAGAGAGGATCAGGTTTGGTTGACACATGGATTTTTCCAGCTATTTCAGCCAGAGGCAATAGTTCATTTGGTTCAATTTTGTTGGTATCTGATATATATTAAGTAAAATTATGAAATGCATGTCAATAGGTTTTGTATTATGTAGGCAACTTCATATTAAAATACTTCATAAGAAATTGGGCAAAACATTCAGTGTTATAAATATCCAGTCCAACTTTTCCTAAGTGGTTACTGTTTCAGAAATTATAAATTATTCCTCCAAGTAATATTCTATTTTACTGCTCCTGTTTTTGTTTTTAATCATGCTCAGTTTACACCCCGGAGCATGAAGGAGCTTTCTTTCTGATCCAGATTAGCCAATCCTATTTCAGGATATCCAATAGTGTGGGCTAATCATGTGAGACATCGGTAACGATGTGTATGGTGAGGAATTGCAAGCTAGAAGCCAGCTGACTAAAAGAAATGTTTTTACTTACTCTCCAAATAAAAATATGGAAATCATTATAGAAATTTAACATCTAATATTTAAACCTCATGTAAGAATACTGAAGAATTTGATGTTTGTATTATGCATCTCATTAGAATTGTATTCCTCCTGGAATACAACTGATGAAGCTTCCAGGATAGGAAGCAAAACGTCTTGTTTTTCATCAAAAAATCAGTCCAGTTGCTTTAAAAAAAAACACTTGATACAACCATAAAAGATGTAAATTTGTGAAATTAAAAGGGAGATGATATATCCCATAAATGAAAGTGTGATCTGCAGTTGAGTTGATGACATGCATATTTATTTAATTTTTGTATCATGGTTCTTAGTCCATGTGTGCATTGATATGTGTGTGCATGTTGCCTATTTAACAGAAGTAGTAGATAAGAGAAAAAGTCATCAATACTGTATGAGGGAAAGAAAAACACAATTATTTAAAGTAAGGCAAGTACAGCTTGAGTATAGGAAGAGTATAGTATAGCAAATGGATACTTTTCACAGCCTCCCTGGGAAAAACTGTTGAGAACGGATTTTAAAGATGGTAATTATAGAATGTTATATAAGCTGTTCATGAAAAAAAATAAGGATTAGCTAAGTAACTATTTTTCAGTAAAACCAATCAGCAGTAAAAAGTACTTTTCCAAGCTTCCTTTGTTTTTATAACACTATTCCAACATAAGGAGAGATATCCAAATTTAAGATAGTAAATAAGGAAGGGCTATGATTTTGATGTTCTAAAAATTTAGAAACTTTGGTATCCATTCTTACTTAGTATGCATTCAATGAAAATAAAATTATTCAGGGTTCAGGAACTGTTTTTTTCTTTCGTATCTAGATCCTGAAACACCACA
The DNA here is from genome assembly GCA_012654045.1 of Ptyas mucosa. Taxonomy (NCBI): domain Eukaryota; kingdom Metazoa; phylum Chordata; class Lepidosauria; order Squamata; family Colubridae; genus Ptyas; species Ptyas mucosa. The sequence continues at coordinate 64,242 of WNWU01013131.1, forward strand.
TGATGAGGTCAATAAAATTGTACATGACCAATTCTTGAAATGGAAAGAAAAGAAATCCCCAAAAGATTATTTGGAATTAGACGTTGCACACACTTTCTGCCAATGGCAGTGCTGCCTGCAAGCAGGATTGTATCTCAACCAGCTGCTTTGTAGACCTCTCCCTGAGCCAGATCTTACCCGGTAGGTATCCCCAAGGCGTCAAATTTGTAGGTGTTTATTCTAAAGGATGTTCCTCTAATTTGAATACAATATTAGGATGTGCATATAAAAATGTTATTCAGAGGTTCAGACTTTTTCCAAAAGTATAGTTGTAATTCATCAAGTTAATTGCACATTTATGGCATTGTACTGTTTCTGTACTTTTCAGGCAGGTAAGGGGTGTTGGATTAACAACTTCTAGCAGCAACAGTACTTTCTATGATCACAAAAATGCTATTATATATAAAGCTAATTTTTTTCAGTAGTAAATTTGAAGAAAACAGTATAAATAATTGAATTAAAAATATACAGTATACCACTACTATGGAGTCCTTGGTGCTCTCTGAGTTTGCTTATTCGTTGGTTTGCTTGCAGATGTTTCATTACTTGACTAAGTAAACATCATCAGTTTCCCTGATGTCAGGTAATGAAATGTTTGCAAGCAAAAATGCAATTAAGCTCAGAGAGTGTCAATGACTCCACAGTTCAACCCTGAGCAATAGATATTTGCTTCTATTTTCTAGAACCACTACTTGCCAACAGTATCACTTTCTGATTTGTATATATCGCTAGTAGCATTTGTTAAACATATCAGTTCAGCTTTCTCTTTTTTCAAAGATTATTCATATTTTGCTTTTGGGAAATCCATAATAACAACCCATTTTCTTTCTAATCTTATATAATGCCATTATGAGCAACTGTTCAAGATTCAACATAAAAGCATGCTTCCATATCTTATTTACAGATTTGCATTAAAAAAATTCAGAATGTCAAGAGTAAATGTGAAGCACAATGGTTTCCTTCAATTCAAATAGTTGGCCATACCCCATTCTGATGCCATGGTTTAGCTTTCAATTCCAGACAGGTTTTTATGGTGCTTAGTTCTTACCTAGATGTAATGGAATTTTCCCACAGAAATTTTAAAAAGTATGGGAGACAAGTCTCATTCTAAAATGTAGAATAATCCTCCTAGCTCTTTTTTTTTTTGAAACCTGACCTAAAAACAGGCCACTCTATTACCCATCTCCCAATGATTGATGCTACTGAATAGGGATGTTCAATACTCACTGATTTGGGATACATATCTAAAATTCTGTTTTCACTTTGTCATTATGGGATACTGAGTGTAGATTAATGAGAAAAAAATGAATTTCAACAACTGTAGAATCAGACTGCAGCATAACAAAATTGAAAAAAGTGAAGTGGGTACTACTTAGTGAATGCACTATAGCATTTTCCCAAACAAGGTTTTCCAAACAAGGTTTTAATTATAGTGTTTATATAAAACCCAGTTACGGCACAGCAACTTCAAAGATCTAGGAAAGCTAAAACCAGCAAACCTAGCTAATTCTGGAATGAAACACCAATAGGAAATTCCAGAATTTGGAAGATCGATTTGGAAAGTGTGAAACATCTCAGAAAAAAGCAGTAGTAAGCCACTTCCATATTATTACATAAAACAAAGCTTTAGTTCAGCTTAATGCAAGGGAGTTTACTTCTAAGACAAATCTGAAAAGGCGTTCCTTTGATTGATTGATTGATTGATTGATTGATTTGGTGCGGTTTTTAACACATAGCTCCAAGTTCTCCTATACAAAACCACTTTTCTTTTTCATCTTTGACAGGCTTTATAATGGGACCCTTGTCCATAGGTTGTATCATCAGCTTAAATCCAGTTCCACACCAGAGAACCTCCTCAGTACATACCCAAAGATTTACAAGCTTTACTGCAGCATGGTACAGATAGTCAAAGATTCAACATCACCAGGTTTCTTTCAGAAGAAGTCAAAATCCCAAAGGAAAAAGAGTAAGAAAATTGTTAATAAATTGCCAGATACACGACAAAGAACCATGATGGACACTCTACCTTTCTGTAGTACTAACAGGTTTGCAACATTGGCAATAGAGAACTGAACGCTCAGTATTCCAGACTGGTTGTTGATATTTATCTGTCTTTCGGTTTGAGAAGTTATTTCTCAAAAGAATTAAAGAAGTAATGCTATTACAATGGGTTTATTCCTTTGGTAATTAAGGAACATGAAAAATTGCTGAATTGTTTCTAATAATGGATAAATTTTCAGAAGATATTTAAAAAATCAATCTTACTTTGAAAATGTTTTTTGAAAGATATTTCAAAGATGCCTACCTATTTGGCCATCTTTTTCATTGTTTTGTTGTATGTGTTTATACATTTAAGGAAATTATTTACCTTATTTATGTTGTAATAATACCATAGATATTTTGATTTTTATTTTTTTTTTGCTCTTCATATCTTGCAAACCTATTGAATTGTAAGGTTGCAATGGGATATATTAATGAAGAAAGAGAGAAAAAGCAGAACCATTACAAAAGAGACACCTTAGCCCAGGAGTGTAGGGAAAATTGAGGAAGAGATAGAAAGCAACTCTGTCATAATCACATTAGGTACAAATTGATCTGAAGAATTATTTTGACAGGCTCTCAAGACTCTGTTACATTACCCTACTAGCAGTAAAGCTCTTTTCAGAAATCCAAGTGATGCTTGTTATCTGAATTTCATAGATTAAAAAATGAATAAATAAAATTTAGAAGTCTGCTTTTTAAAGGCTTTTTAAAAAAGATCAGAAATCTGAGTATCAAAAGACTCTGACGTGCAGGAAAGACTTACGTGGTTTAAAATTCTTCTGCTGAATAAAATAAAAATGTACAGTAATAGTGGTTTCTATCAGCCATTCAAGGTTAATCAAGAAACAAACTCCACAAGCAGTATTGGAATTCTGCTTGCTAGATAAAATAATAAACCTGTGCCATGGACAGAATTTCTCTTTTTATACATAGAAAATTAAAGTAAGGTAATTCTAAATTGCTTGTTCACCTTCTTCTCTCTTTTGGGGCTAAGCTGCTGTTTATGTAACTCTCTTGCATTCCCCTTCAAGTTTATATTAATAGTCCTTTACTATGTCTCTGTAAAGTCAGATAATAAATCTATCTCCATGATGAAAAGAAGTGTATCTTTGAGTACAACCTACCAGATAACATTGATGTGAGTACGCTATGGTGTTTGTGTCCTACATTTGGGCCTCCCAAGATATTTGATTGGATCCTGTTAGAATAGAATGTGGAATGGATAGATTTTTGGCCTACAAATCTTTAATTTGAAAGATAGGAGAGTAGGGGGACAATGGAAAAACATGAGTTAGTAACTTTGATTAAATAAAACATTTAGATTACCGTGGAAGTGAAAAACAATTTTGTGATCCAGTTCTACATAAAATACAATCACATATTTTAAGAAAAGCAAACATTTACTTGAAAATTGCAGTATAGACTTTTCAATCACAAAAAGAAAGAAAAGACAGTGATCTGACAGTTACATCCTGTGCAAAAAAGGATCAGGATACAAAAAGAAAAACCCATGGTACACAATGCAGAATAATGGAAATAAATACAGGAGCTGAAAAATGACTCTCTTGTAATTCAGTCTAGGTAATTCAATCTAGATCAGGGCTGTCAAACTTGCAACCCACGGGCTGGATGCACCACGCGCTGGCCATGCCCATGCCTGGTTGAGTGAAGGGAGGAAAAGTCCTGATACGTCACATAACGCTGCACGTTTGACACCCTGATCTAGATAAATGGAATGCCTCAAATATTTCCATAATCAAATCCCATCACCTTCACCATAAAACTTATTTCATCTAATTTATATTTCTATAGACATACTTCTCAACCAAAAAAGGTGTGCCAAACTCTTGACATAGGTTTCTTTTTAAAGTAGTCTTTCTCATATTACAAAGTTCCATCAATCTGGAAAGTAAAATTACCTTTGAGGGAAAAAAAATTACCAAAGTTGCATAATTTATTACTCCCTATCTGGAAGTTTAGAATTAAACAGTCCTTAATTTTACCAAAGTTCATTATCCTTCAGGGAAAAGGGTTTGTCAAAAGCCCTTTATATTTTTCTCCTTTGTACATAAACAGCAGTTTCTAGTTACGCAAAGAATGCAATGTGCATCATACGTCGAGAAACGATCCCAAGTGTTGTGATCTACCATGCTTTTGGGTCTTCTCCCTGCTTTTTTCAACCTTCTTTATGATCTCTGATATTATACACACGGAAGAGGTAAGGCCCAGAAGAAACTGCAAATCTAAAAATAAATGAAAATATGGCTTTTCAATTCACCGTTACAAGAAAGAAGCTATAATTTGCCTACTTTTTAAATAACTAAAAGGACTGATATAAGATTAGGTTTTTAATTTTCAGGGGTTACAATTTTTTCTTTAGGACTACTGAAAAGTTCAAAATTATTTTTAATGTACATTAAATTGTTTTGGACAACTGATCATTTCAACGGTTTCCCAAAAAATCTCTATGTCCTGAGTCTAGGTCAGAAGTTGGTCAGAGGAACAGATCAATGCTGTTCTCAGAGCAAACTGATTTTAATGAAGTACCACAAGCTCATTTTGCTGAACAGTCCAAAGAATAGAAGGGACATAATAACCTCCTGATTTCCCATTTGTGAACATTCAAGAGTCCTCAGTTTGCATGCTTCATTCACTCCTATCCTTCAGATCCTAGTTCGAAATAAATCATAATTTGTTATTTTTTAGTTGGGCAATCTTCCTACAAATTGTAAAAGAAAAACTGCAATATGAAAAAAGAAGAATGGATAAACCTGTTCCCTCACATCTAATTCATGTAATGCTGAATGTGCAAGAAGGAAGAAGAAGAAATAACTTCAGGGAACAAATTTAGTAAGAGAGAAACAGAAAAAATATAATTAAAAAGGATAAACAAGATTCTAATACAAAATATGATACTTTATATACAGATTTATACATGTTTGAATGCCTTACTAATTCAACACATCAAAACTAAAAAAATTCATTCTAAGAACAAAACATGGCTATGCTTCCTTACCTGTAATGCTTAGACTTTCTGTCTGAAAAACTTTCTGAAGTGGAGGGGAATAGATTACCAGCAACTGACCCATTATAGAGCCAAGAACTGCATAACAGAACATCTTGTTGCTGCAAAGTCCAATCTCAAACACCGATTTAGTCTGGAAAAGAAAAATTCTTTCTTTTCTTTAAAAAGAAAAATTCCAGTTATTTATTCTATCGTTAATTGAAAGCAAAATTCTTAGTAAACTAAATATAACAAAACATTTTTCTATAAACTTCATAGAAATGTGAGCTAACTATGGTCTTAAACATATTACTGATGATTTATGTATCTTAAGTTTTTCCAAAAATATTATATAAAATTTTCAAATCCGATGAACACCTACCTGAGATCTAGAACTCAATGCATTAAACATATCAAAAAATACAAAGCAAGTGAAAGTCATTGTTGTATCTCTGGGTGTTATAACATTGTCTCGTAGCTGCCAAAAAATAAAAAAATAAAAATCTTAATTTATAAATTTATAAAGTTCAATAATAGTTTATGAAAACATTTTGAATGTAACTTTTCCTCAAGATTTGAAATATTAGTATCATAACAAATATTTAACTTTGGGGACTTCCCACTTGGCTGATTTGGGAGCATAATGCTACTACTAATAATAACTAACAATAATAATGTGATGATTATTATGATTATATCCATTTACTTCAAGTGCTTTGTGCAGCTCTGTTATAAGAACAATACTGATTTTCAGCCTTTCATCCTAAATTGTACACCTGCTCAGTCCAGAAAGTGCTACTCCATCCAGAGTCAAAGATAAAGAATCAGCTGATTGTGTGTATGTGTGTGTGTCAAAATAGCCACTCTGTCTTGCCAGGATTCTTCCTGTTCAGATCCTTAAGAGCTTCTAGCACTGCTAACATCACCACTGCATCTGTTAATATAGCTAACAATTCAGAATCTGCCTTATAAGTCAACAAAGTATTCCGAGTTTGTTTGACTAATTCCTCATTTTTTTATTTCTATTCCCCCATTTTCTTTTACCTATTCTCAGATTGAAACCCAAACATCTACATAAAGTATAGAGTTTTGTTTTGTTTTGTGTTGTTATAATACATGATAACTATTTCTTTCAACATCATGTAATTATTTTAAAAAATGATCTATATGAATCTATAAAATCTCAAAAAATTGCATGCTGGTCTTTTTCAGGCCATATCCTTTTTTTTTAAAAAAATCTGTCTTTAGTTAAAAAAGAACTTCAGGAAAATTTAACTATCAAATGTACCAGCTGGCATTCGAATCTGATTGTTGTTATTTGAAGAGCTGCTAGAAGTTCCTTTTTTTAGAAGTTAATTTTATATTTTTTGTATGATACTGTCCCATATTATTTCAATACTAATTTTGAAAATCTTTCTTTCCTTAGAAAACCAATATGCCATGGACATTTAAGGCTGTTATTCAAAAATCCAGACTCTATAGCTTTCTTGCTTACACAGAACATATTATATGGTTCTTTAGATCTCAGTCATAGCCTATATAGTTTTATATTTGTATTTCCTGTCATATAAACAATATTGCAAGTAAATGTTAGCATTACAAACAGATGGTTCCTACCTCTCTCCAGAAGACAAATAGTGTTCCACATACAATAATTATAGATGAAACTAGAATTTTACTAATCAGATTTTTGGTCAAAATGCTGTCCTGAACATTTCGTGGAGGTTTTCGGATAACATCTTTATCTACAGGCTCAACACCAAGACTAAAAATTAAGAAAGCAAATAATTTTATAAAAGTTTACCTTTATTAATATCACATAAATCATTTAATATTAAATTTGGTATAAACTTAAGTGTAGGTGTATATTGTCAATCAACTAATCAAAATACCGTATATACTCGCGTATAAGCCGAGTTTTTCAGCCGTTTTTCAGGCTGAAAAACGCCCCCTAGGCTTATACGCGGGTCACGAAAAAAATGACTTTTCCCCTGCAAGCTAGGAAACAAGGGGAGAACGGGGTTTGCTTACCCCGCCCACTCCCAATCTATTGGGACTGCCTCCTGAGTAGGGTAATATTGGTTTTTTAAAGAATAGATGAGGAATAAATATGGCAAAAAGGAAATATAGAAATTATAAATTTAAGTGAAATGACTAAACACTGTTTAAATTTGTGAACCGGC
>WNWU01013131.1:71520-155684 GCA_012654045.1 Ptyas mucosa
GGGGGTAAAATTGGGGGGGTCGGCTTATATGCGGGTCAGCTTATACACGAGTATATACGGTATTTAAAAAGTTCCTGGTTTCTTTTTGTTGAAATCTATGCAATACTGTCAAAATGCAAAACGTTTGGTTTATTTTTAATCTTAATAACTACTACATTGATAACATGTTTATCTTGCCCCTTAGTAAAAAAATAAATAAATCTACGTATGCTCTTTTACAAAAATCAGTGTAATTAAATATGTGCCCTCAGGCTCATAATAAATAAAACTCCAAAATGCAAACAGAAGACAGTAATAAGAGAAGAAAGAAAAAACATGATGGTGATGTCAGTTGTCTTGAAGCATGAATCAATATTTTATTTTCTGAGTCTATTCAGGTTTGCATTGCATTACAGCCTCTCCTTGAGTTCATTCATTTTTCTCCTTTATGTAATTGGGACTTTCATTACTTTTGCTTCTTCTCCCCCAAATGATTCCTCAGAAACTTTTTTGATATGATTTAAGGAAGATACCAACAGTTGACTCATAGCAGTTTACTAAATTATTTTCCAACATACACCTATTCTTTGCTTTCTTAAAGGCTTATCATCAAGCATGAATAGTACTGTGCTTTTTCTCATATGCATACAAGCCTATATCAGAATTGAAACAAATAAAGCTAATGCAGCAGAGGGAATGAGAGGTATCATAGATATTAGTCAGTATCACGGTAAGTTTCAAGACAGATATGATTTTCCATTCTCTGAATTCAGAGGTTTCATTTAGTACCTATAATTAATAAATCATCTAGCAGGAGCTATTTGTTATAAATAGAACACCGCTCCTTTTTACATAAAAGTATCAATTAATATTCAGAGAGTAATATTGTTATAGAGCTGCAAAAACAAGCTGAAAATCTATTGTAATTTCAAATTAACACATCTACTGTAGCAAAATCTACTGATATTTATATCAGATGGATGAACATATATCACAAAATAAATGTTAAGTCTTCAAGGTATTACAGTTGCAAGAAAAAGAATGTGAACCCCTTGGGATTACATGGAGTTTTGCATGAATTGGTCATAAAATGTGCTCTGAACTTCATCTAAGTCATAACAATAGAAAAACACAGTCTGCTTAAAATAATATTACACAAACATTAGATGTTGCCATGGTTTAATTGAACATAACATGTAAACATTCACAGTGCAGGGAGGAAAAAGTATGTGAACCTTTGGACTTAATAACTGGTTGACCCTCCTTTGGCAGCAATAACCTCAACCAAACGTTTCCTGTAGTTGCAGATCAGATCTGCACAACGATTTGGAGTAATTTTGGACCACTCTTCACAAAACTGTTTCAGTGTAGCAATATTCTTGGGATGTCTGGTGTGAATCGCTCTCACAGCATTTCAATCGGGTTGAGGTCAGGACTCTGACTGGGCTACTCCAGAAAGCGTATTCTGTGCTGTTGAAGCCATTTTTTTGTTGAATTACTTGTATGCTTTGGGTCATTGTCCTGTTGCAACACCCATCCTCATGCGGAGCTTCAGTTGGCGGACAGATGGTTGTACGTTTCCCTGCAAAATGTCTTGATAAACTCTGGAATTCATTTTCCCATCAATGACAACAATCCGTCCAGGCCCTGAGGCAGCAAAGCAGCCCCAAACCATGATGCTCCCTCCGCCATGTTTTACAATGGGGATGAGGTTTTGATGTTGGTGTGCTGTGCCTTTTTTTCTCCACACAGTGTTGTGTGCTCTTCCCAAACAACTCAATTTTGGTTTCATCTGTCCACAGTATATTTTGCCAGTAGTGCTGTGGAACATCCAGGTGCTCTTTTGCAAACTTCAAACGTGCTGCAATATTTTTTTTGGGCAGCAATGGCTTCCTCGTGCTGTCCTCCCATGTACTCCATTCTTGTTTAATGTTTTCCTTATTGTAGATGTGTCAACAAAAATGTTATCATGTGCCAGAGATTTCTGTAGGTCTTTAGCTGACACTCTAGGATTCTTCTTTACCTCATGAAGCATTCTGTGCTGTGCTCTTGCAGTCATTTTTACAGGACGACCACGCCTAGGGAGAGTAGCAACAGTGCTAAACTTTCTCCATTTATAGACAGTCTGTCTTACTGTGGACACATGAACATCAAGGCTTTTGGAGATACTTTTGTAACCCTTTCCAGCTTCTTGCAGGTCAACAATTCTTGATCGTGGGTCTTCTGAGAGCTCTTTTCTGCGAGGCATGATTCACATCAGACAGTGCTTCTTGGAACCACTAAACCCAAAACAGGTCTGTGTTTTTAAAGGGCAGGACAGCTGTCAGCAACACATCCAATATCATCACACTGATTGGAGTCAAGGTTGGCTCACTCCTGGCTCCAATTAGCTCTTGGAGAAGTCATTAGGCTAGGGGCTCACATACTTTTTCCTGTGAATGTTTACATGTTATGTTCAATTAAACCATGGCAACATCTAATGTTTGTGTAGTATTATTTTAAGCAGACTGTGTTTTTCTATTGTTGTGACTGAGATGAAGTTCAGAGCACATTTTATGACCAATTCATGCAAAACTCCACATAATCCCAAGGGGTTCACATACTTTTTCTTGCAACTGTATATCTACCTCAAATAAAATATCTGTAGTTTTACTGTTTTCTATCATTTTAAGAACATTACTTAAGCAATAGGATGTGAAAAGAGCTTTGAGTATGAAAACATCTGAGTTTATTAAGTTTCATATCAGGCAGTTATGTAATAGGACCAACCACTTATATAGAAATGAAGGTACTTTTGGAGGGCCTTATAAACCCTGTTCCTATTGAGCCTGTCTGCTACAATGTGGGGAAAATACGTAACTTATCAGATAGACAAAACTATCCAACTCGATGACTAAAAGCTGAAAAATCTACTGCATATCTTTTATCAAGCCAACATTTATTAATAAAAATACATAATTTATATCTGATTATTCATGCAGTTTAAATATAGGCTGGAAAAATTAAGTTTTGTCTGCACAAATATTTTGTTCAAAATCTTATGTGAATAATTTATATACAGATTTGAGCTACCAGCTGCAGATATGACAGTGAATTTATTACTTAGAATCATTATTAGGAAATATTGCAGTTAGGGCTGAAGAGCAAAAAGCATGCACGAGAAGCAATACCAAATTCAGTTTATTTCAAAACCAGTCATGCAAACATCTATGTAAATGATCCTGTACACAAAATTTATATTAAGAAATATCTGACACTGTGCTTTCAAACTTACGTGCTAAGTTGAAATCTAACAAAATTTTTAATATTATTATAAATTCCTTTACCCTCTTCAATAGCAAACCTGAAATACAAAAAGAAAGATAAAATGCTTAAAGAAAATGAATAGTGAAAAAGTAAAGAATTGGACATCATCCTGAAAAGTCAATGCTTATGACCATTTAATTTACTTTACATTCAGTGTTATCTAAAATACTTAAAAAAATTAATTTGATCTCTTTCAGCTTCTGTATATAAAAATAATCAAAATCAGAAGGATTTTAGCACCATATACAATTAACAAATTTTATTAAAAGGCATAACACTTTATCTGCTTTTCCTGAGATTCATTCATGACCTTTTCATCATCTGGACCCATAGAAAATAATTGTTCATTCAAATACATCAAGACTTCAACAATTTCAGCCCCCTCACCAACCTTAACCTTTACTTGTATAATAAAAGTTTACAATATAAATATAATATAGGAAGGCTACAGATCGCCATGAATATATATACATGCTTCTAGCTTACACCAAGAAACCAATATATTTATTTAGAACCAAACTCTATGCTACAACTATACTAGAATTGCTCAACTAAAGGGATTAATCCAGTAACAATATTTTTTTTAATTAATCCATTAGACATTCAGTAGGTTAATGTATCCACCCAATGAAATCAATAGTCAAATCAATTAAGCCAAAAGAATACTTATTAAAAGACAGATCACCAAAATCAAACACTAAAGCACCACTGCCTGTCATCTATAGTTCACAATTTAGGTCTCTCAATTAAGAAGTTACAACCAAAACTAGGTAATGACAGTGCATTTTCTGAAGGACTAGGTGGTAGGTTCATACTTGTAAGCAGATAACCAACCGACCTGACCCAAATTCTCACAAGAAACAAGCAATAGAATAATGATGCTAACATGGAAATTTTGAATTTGAAGTCCTTAGTTTGCACCTGGTAATAACTCACAGCATAACCATGGGTCTACCAGCATTACATAGCATATTCCTCCATTTTTGTTTGCTGTAGGCCCATTGTAAAGTGACCTCAGCAACAAACTCACATTTTCCTCCACATTTATACCAATAATTTCATGATAGCTCCCCAACATTATTCACTACATTAAAAGTATATTCAAATCCTTTTCATATTTTGTGATAGATCCCATTTTCTACCAGCAATGCTCCTTTGATTCTATATAGGACAAATAGACTACACCTTGCACAAAATAAATTAATTGACACAAGTTTGATACCAGGATTCAAGACCAGGACACTTAGTATCAGAGGATTTTTAACTTCCCAGAGCATTCAGTACAGATCACAAAGTAGTTACTATGGAATAAATAAAATTTTCCAGCACAATTGAGCAAGTTTGTTGAACACACACCAAAAGATTTCAGCCTATCACGGAAAGTCTCAACAAACACAATGGTTTTTTAACACATTACAATTGTTAATTGACAAGGAATTTACTGTGCAATCTACATTTGTATAACTATCCTGTTTTCCTCTCCCATTCCTCCCATCATCCCAATTTAAATCCTGTATCAGTTGAGCCATTCAATGCACCTGATGAAGTAAATTGTAATTTAAAATAGCTTATGCCTTTTAATAAATTGTGTTAGTCCAAAAAGGTGGCAGCAAATTCCTCTTCATTTTGGCTGCAATAATGGCTATTTTCCTATGATGCAATAAAAGTCAATATTATTTCAGTTTTTTAAGTGTTTCAAGAACATATGTTTTATTATCAAAAAAACCATAAATATCTAAGTTATGGATGGCCCTATATTGATATTTGCTCCCAATATGATGTAAATATATTTTAAATACATTTAATTTTTTAAAAGAATTAACTTTTGTTCAAATGAAAGAATTTCAACATTAAAATTACAGAAATAATTTTTTATTGTTTATTGGAATATATATTATTATAGCAATATAATTTTATCTGTACAGAGAATGTTAAAAATCAATCTTTTCAGACCTAATACACTGGAAATCTTTATTTTATCTGGTTTTTTTCTTTTTTTTTTCTGTAATTAGAGAAATCATTTTTCTTTTGGGCTGTATACTTGAAGATTTTGAGTAGGATTACTATTATTATTATTAGGCATTGTTACATTAGTCAGGAGAGTACAATGCTATTGCAGAATAGTAGTTTTGCTTCCTATTTACTAGGTTTGTCAAGTACACATTTGCATGCTTGCTATGATGCGCCAGAAGAGGGCAAGCTAGCTTTGCACCAGAAAGATACAGCAGCTCTTTCTACAGTGTCATACAAACCCCTCTCCTTCCCTCAGAGCTGCCTTGCAAATGGGCGCCACAATGGGAAGGTTCGGAGGCAGCAGGAAGCTGACTGCCTGCACAGAGTACCAACTCGTCTCTCCACCAAAGTGGTGTCCATTTATCTACTCACATAAGACATGCTTTCAAGCTGCTAATGGGAAGAAGCTGAGGCAAATGGTGGAAATTCACCCTGGCACACAGTGCTAGAACTTGAACTGCTAGAGCAGAGACCATCTCTAGCATGATTAAGCCACTGAGCCACCATGCTTCTTTGAATAGGATTATTCTATGGAATGCCAATTACTTTCTACACAAATGACACCATACAAATAATGACCCTATAATTCAAACGTACATTATTGTTTGAAAGTCATCATCCACCAGGATCATATCAGCTGCTTCTTTGCAAACATCAGTGCCGGTCTGCCCCATTGCAACTCCAATATCTGCAGCTTTTAGTGCTACCGCATCATTCACTCCATCTCCTGTCATAGCAACTACTTCACCATTATTTTGAAGTGACTAAGAGAAAAAAAACACCCCAATTACATCAAAAAAATTTACTAGTCTATGGTTTAATGAATCTCCTATTATGAAGATGAATATTTCATGAACTCTCTACTGTATACATTTATATACTAGCAAAACTCTTGTGCCTTTTGTTTGTAACCTCAACTCAACTCAGCCAAATCAACTGGGTTAATTTGGAAAGTATTATTAAACCAGGGTAGCTTAAATGGACTAATTTATAGAATGCTGGGACCCATGATTCCCATGATTTTATTCCATGTGGCAATAACATTTGGGGAAATTATGACCACTTCTATGCCACTGGATTGCTACCTCTTCATTACTGTTGCCATGTTAGTCAGTAGTATGCTTCTTATTTCCAGTGCTCCCTGACAACTTCCCAAAAGTCAATGGAGAAGCCAGAAGGAACTGCAAAGTTAATTGTTATTGCAAACCCTCCCTGCCATTTTCCCACTAGCAAAGCCTTTGCATTGGGAAGCTGGCAGAGAATGTCAGCAATGAGGAAAACAGCAGGGAAGGTCATCTGGCAGCAACCAATCTGGCTGCAAGAAAGGAAAACAAAGCAAAGCAAAGGAGAGGAGAGGTAACAGGAGGGGAGGGGAAGGGGAAGGGGAAGGGGAAATGGAAGGGGAAGGAGAAGGAGAAGGAGAAGGAAAAGGGAAGATTTTTGATGCTTCCTGCAAACCTCCCACTGGGAAATTCATTGAGGAAGACGAAAGTCACTCCTGATTATTTTGCCCGACTATGATCATCCTGTTTCTCTGTTTAGGTAAAGAAATATATCTAAAACAATAACCCAACAAATCATGGGTTGTCTAGTATGAGATAAATGTATTTTATTAAAAGTTATTTAATCTTGTTTTTTGAAATTAATTATATAAACACTGATTGGCTTAAATCAATGCTTCAAAGGAAACATTTTAATTTTAATTGTCCCATACTATTTTTAATGTTGCCCTTTAACCTAAATAGCAGCATTCTCTTGAAGAGCTCTAAAGAATTTCAGCTGGTTGTTTTTGAATTAAAGAATGGTTGTTTTAAAAGTAGAAACATACCTTAACAATTTTCAATTTATGTCTGGGGCTGGCTCTGTAGAAGACTGCTACCTAAGAGGTGGAAACATTAAGATTTTAACTATTGTAAAAGTTAGGCTTTACAATGTTAATCTCTCGCCTAGGGAGACCTGCAAACAAGAAGACAACTCAGTGGAAAACAGAAGACATATTTTTTCCAGTTCTAAATATTCTATTTATTTTTCTCTACATATGAACTACCTTCATATGGCCTACCTAGTCTCTCTCATTGTCACCACATCTCCTAAAATGATTCTAGTGAAAAAAAATTGTTAAATGTTCCAAAACCTATAATGACACTATTTCCATTTTAAGGAAATACAGTGCTTTCAGTAGGAAATATAAATAATTCCATACAATAAGATATTTTTTTAAGAGTTAAGAGATCCTGTATACATTACTCTAAAGAACTTTCTGGGAAAAGAGCAGTCTTAAGACATAAATTGTGTTTATAAATATTTACAAAAATTACATAGTAATAGCATATATATCCATAGGAGCATAAAGAAATAAACAAAGGATGGTCAAAACCACTTTCTTTCTGTGAAATGATATGGAACAATAGTTGTTGTAGGGCAGGGGTGTCAAACTTAAGGCCTGTACTCCGGATCCAGCCTGCAATGTGGTCGGATCCGGCCCACAGGCCCATCCGGAAAATATAAGGAGCCAGTCTGCTTCTCTTCGGCCTGGTCTAGCTGCGTCCCTTTGGCCTGATCTACCTAATACAAAGAGGAAACATTGGGTCAGTGTCACTTCAGCCTGGTCTCCCCAAGAGGAAACATCAGCCAGTGTGGCTTCGGCCTGGTCTACCCAGTGCAAAGAGGAAACATGCCAGCAGTTTGGGGAGTGGCGTCAAGCTGGCCACGTCCACACAGCTGGCCATGACCATCCAGTTGGCCACGCCTACCCGGAGCCCGGAGGTTAACCACAACCCTGACATGGTCCTCAATGGAATTGAGTTTGACACCCCTGTTGTATGGGATGCATTATGTCAGACAAAAAACAAAAAAAAAATCCTCTTAAATCATTCTTACTGAAATATAAAAAATAATTCTTTAAGATAAAAAATTAACAAGATCCTCTGGATAGAGAGTATATTTTACATTTGCACAATTTTGTCAAATGTGACTTTCTTTTTAAAGAATATTGTGTTGCATTACTGAAACAAATGTTGAAAGATAACATAAAACTATATTTATTTGTCTCATAACTAACAGAAATCTGAAGGTATAAGTGAGAAAATTATTGTTTAGCTTTTTAATTAGGTAATACATTAATATGTATAAGCATAAGTAGTATATATCTTTTCTTAAATTGTAAAGCACTGAAATCTACTTCTGTACAAACTCAAAAATTCTC
Source organism: Ptyas mucosa (assembly GCA_012654045.1). Taxonomy (NCBI): domain Eukaryota; kingdom Metazoa; phylum Chordata; class Lepidosauria; order Squamata; family Colubridae; genus Ptyas; species Ptyas mucosa. The sequence goes on from WNWU01013131.1 coordinate 80,024, forward strand.
TATCCTGTAAGATCATTTCTCCTCAATTTATAATTAACCTTAGGTGCTATTTGTGAAAGTTGTTGTATATCCAATGCATCCACTTCTTCACCCGAGATTGATTGAGAACTTTTAGAATACAATCCCAACCGACTGGCTAGAAAAAGGAAAGAAAATAAAATTACTTAGCACCTAAGGACCTAATGGATTCAGTGGAATTGCTAAATTCCCAGTAATCATTTTGTTATCTAGTCATATGTGTAAAGACATTGAAAATACACATTCTACTACATACGAACATGTGTAGGTGTACTATCTATGTGTGTTCCTGTGTGCACGCGCATACACAAACACACACAGAAATTTCCTTTCAGTACATTGTTAGAAAAGCTCGAGAGTTTAAGAAACATTTATAGTTCCACATTGTCTTTTGAAATAATACTAGCAAATGCACTTATTCTTGTAGTAGGACAAAAGACAATAATAAAATATAATACTTCAATTTGCAAGTATAAAATTAAATTAAAGAAGTTATCATGAAAACTCCTCCTGCTTATACAATTGATTGGTCCTTTAAGAAACAGGCTCAAGTTGGCCTATAGCCTAACTGTCTTGTAGCTTCAGAAATATTAAGAGTTTCTTCTTAATAACTTCCAATAACAGAATCTGAGACAAAAGAACTACAGGTGGCCTTAAACTCTTATTTGTACAAAATAAAAAAAATGTGTAATAGAAGACAATCATTCTTATGAATTAAGTGCCTATAAACTCATCTGCTATTCCAGATATGTTGGACTAATTTCCAGTACAGCAAGGCAAACCAACATCCACACTTTTCTCTGCTTAATGAATGTGGGATATTTCCAGCGGTGAAATGCACTTACCTTTCCTACCGGTTTGGGAATGTGAGCTTGTGTGCTTCTTCTGTGCATGTGCAGAGAGTAAAAAACCAGACGTAATGACATCCCGGCAGGTAGGCAGAGCCTCCCACCACCAGTGCTACCAGTTCGTGTGAGCCGGATAGATCCAGCTGGATATTACCGGTGGATATTACAGCCAAAAATGCAAAGTTCCAAAATTCTCTCTGGAATAGAGTGTGTTCTGGAGATTGCCCATATATACTCTAAACATCAGAGTTTAATGGCAAAAATTGACAATTTTGCAGCTGTTTGTGATCAGCTGGGATCCATTGTACTCTGAGAAAGAAATGCAGCCTTTCATGGAGTTATCTTTTTAAACACTTTGGAATTGTACGTTTTAGACTGCTTTTCTAAGCTTGAAAAACTTTCAGAACTGCAAGTCTACCAAACACTGGGCAACTTTCCTTTCAATTCATTAAAAAAGAAAGAACATTATTTTCAGCTTTGTAAAATCTTTATTTTTTTACAATACACAACAAAGGGTGATTTCAGAGTTTTTTGGGGAAGATTATAAATGTGAAGGCTTCCTGAAACTAATGTAAAGACTTTGGAAATTAATTAAAAATATCCTCTCATGTGGTGATGCATTGGCAGATTTCAAGATTAATAAATAGACAATTATATAATTTATAAATTATATAAAAATCAAACAGCAAATCAAACAGACCTGAAAAATGAAATGGGTTTTCAGATTGAGAAGAAAGTAAAATATCTGGCTATCACTATAATAAATATCAATTATGTTGTTTCAAAATAACTATGTTAGGACATGAAATGAAGTTTAAAACTGGAAGAAAGTACAACTATAATTAGGAGAATTTCTGTGATAAAAAGAAATTGTCTAGAACAGGGATGTCAAACTCAAGGTCTGCAAGCCAGATCTGGCCCGTGGAGTGCTTAAATCTGGCCCATGGGGCTGGCCTGGAAATAACAAAAGACTGCCCCACAGTGCCTTTGTTGCCTCCACAGTAGTCTGGTGGCCAAAAATGGGTTGCATGGGCCTGTGTTTGGCCCCCCTGGCCTCTTACAGGAGTCTGGCAGCTGAAAATGGGCCATAGGGGGGCCATTTTTGGCCTCCACAGCCTCCTACAGCAGTCTGGTGGTCGAAAACAGGCTGCGGGAGGGCGTGTTTTATATGTTTCTTTCTCAGCCCCATGCATTCTATCTTCCTTCCGGTTGGCTGTTTACACGTTATTCCTGGTTTCATTCAGTTTAAAAATATGGAACAGGCCTAATCCAAAGAGTTTGCTTGCTTATCTGTGGCTGTAATGTAATTTGCTTGGTTTTGACTTACAATTGGATTGTGTTATCTCTCCCATAGTGGTTTGTAAACAATAGTGAACCTAAAAACTTAAAATACAGAACATGATTGGATGTAGGATATTGTAGTATGGACAAGCTGTAAGATTTTTTTTTAATGCAGTATGTTATGTGAAAACATCCAACGGCTATTTCTAAATTGTGATTTACTGTGTAAACCACAAATGGCTGAATTTACAGAACATACAGAGTCAAAATCAAATCATATTATGACTGGATACTGTGCAAATCTGGTAGATAGAAGGCAGATTTTGTTAGGTATGCATAAAACTCAGTGAAGTCTGTGATATTTAATTGTGTATCCAGTTATAGTCCAAATGGACTTGGAAATGTTTCCACACAGCATGCATATTTTCTGAATCTTTCTAGACATTTAGCAATATATTGTGATGATTTTGTTGTGTTGTTCAGTGTTCCTCTTTACAATGAATATCTGGAATAAAATGTTAATGTTTTAAAAATACTCTATTAAAAATGAAAAATGGGAGGGTCAGCTAAAGTATTCTACATAGAGTTAGTTAATATTTCAAAGGACAGATTCAACAGGGAAAAGAGAAAGCTGAGTTGATATCGCCCAAGCAATAACAAAAATGTATAATTTTGTTATTTGGGATGGAGAAATGTCATAAATAAGGCAGACAGATTAATACATGAAGAAGACAAAAAAGGAGGTATGGATGAATTAAAGAGAAATGAATTGTTTTGTTTAAAACTATTTTAAGGTTCTAAATGTTAACTTATCATTCAACCCGGTAAATATAAATATAATACCCTTGATGTTGTTTAGGTTGTCTTAACCCACATTAGACTTTTGAACATCTTTGTTCTGACAATATTATGCATTCAGATCTGCTCCTATACAAAAGATCCAAGCCCCATAGCAGCTGGGGACGCTACATGTCTTTAATCTCTACATTATGAAATTGAGACTATTTATGCCAGAAAGTAAATCTCCCTTTGTCTGGAATAGCTGTTTTGAATGCAAAGGGGGAAAATACATCTTGAGCCTGTGTCAAACGCCCACCTTGGCCACGCCCACCCCCACCATGCCCACAATGACCACACACACCCTATCCACATCCACCCTGTCCCTCCAAGGTCAAACACAACCCTGATGCGGCCCTCAATGAAATTGAGTTTTACACCCCTGGTCTAGAAAGTGTTTTTGTTTTAACAACAGATGATTTAAACAGTGACAGAGAGATGTACCTAAAAATGTGTGGCAGGAGAACAGAAGTTAAATATATGGTGTTATAAGATGGAAGGGAAACAGGATTGGATGTATCTGATTGTAACTGTATTTTGCTTTTTTATGTGTTTGGATGAAAGGGTCAGTCCTGACTGCTGAGAAATAGAAGGCTCTTGGAGTTAGAAAGACATGAGCTGAGATTTGAGGGACAAAAATATTTGTTACAAAGTTAAGAGTAAGGTGGATTTTAATAATCATTATGTTAGCCTAGTCATGCGGTATTGAGTATATAGAATAGATACAAATCCGGGCTGTGCCCGAAAACACATTTGTCGCTTTCAGCACAAGAAGCAGAAAAAAAATAAGCAAACATAAATAGCTATTTTATCATAAGATACTAGAATTTTGTGAAGGGGAATATAAAATAAAACCAAGAGAAGAACTGGTGGCAGAAATAAAATACCATTATAGATATTAATGGTTCCATTAATTACAATTATTTAAAGTAGACAAAATAGTTTATCTTTTTGAAAACTGTAACAAATATAACTGTTTATGAATGATCAACATATAATTGGTAAAATGTATAAACTTTTAATGAAATTTGAAATAGAAGAACAAGTAAAATATTGTTTCACTTCTATTTCAAGTTTCATTCAAAAATGGGCTAAAAATTTCAGTTATCATTTATGGACATGTTGCATAAAACAGAAAAAAAGGACCTTAAGATTTATGGTTTTGATCATTAGATAAAGTAGATTAGACAGAGAAGAAAATTATATTGTAACCATAGAGTAAGAGATAAACTTATAATTGTATTTATATATTTATTGTGTGTATGTAAAGAAAATCAGAAGCTACTTCTTTGTATCTTTTTTGCTTCTTTTCTATTTTTCCTTCTTTCCTTTCTTGAACTTTTAGCTTCCTCTCTTATTTATTTATTTATTTATTGTATTATCTTGTATTAGTTTTTAATCTTTTAAAAATAAAACATACACATCAGTGGTGGGATTCAAATTTTTCTACTACCGGTTCTGTGGGTGTGGCTTGGTGGGGTGGCACCTTGCTGTAAGTGACATCAAGTTGGCAACGCCTACTCAGTCACATGACCTGCACGAAGCCACGCCCACAGAACCAGCAGAAAAGGCAGCTCCTGCGGCCTGTCCCTTTATGGTCCCACCCCCCCCCGCATCAAAGCACCTTAAAGGGACACCACAGTCTGGCTGCCTTCTGAGCAGCTCTCCTGCGACGCCATCCCTCCAGTGCAGCAAGCCATTCTCCTGGCTGGGTCTGGTAATGGGGTGTGGCCGCACACGCGCACCGGCAGGCAATGCAGCCGGCGAGAAGAACAGGGCGGCGACGGGACTTCACGTCTCTTTTTTGGCCTGTAGTTTTCGGTGCAAGAAGCCTGCAGCCACCGCCTCTTTTTCAGCACAAGAAGCCTCTTTGCCAGCTGGAACCGAGCTGACAGCTGGAGGCTTCTCGCGCCAAAAAAAGGCGGCGGCTGCAGGCTTCTTGCACCGAAAACTATAGGCCAAAAAAGAGGCCTGAAGAAGTCCCGTCACCACCGTGTTCTTTGTGCTGGCCACACACATACACCCATTGACTCCCAGTGCCATTCATGGCCAGACCTGGCCAGGAGAACAGTCTGCTGTGCAGGAGGGACAATGTCACAGCAGAGCTGCTAGGAAGGCAGCTGAAAACTACCGGTTGAGCCTTGACGGGGACCTAACCATGGTGCGGACAAAGGTGGGTGAGGCAGAGCGAGACAGGCTGCCTTCTGAGCAAATCTGCTGCGACGCCATCCCTCCAGCACAGCAAGTCATTCTCCTGGCTGGGTCTGGTAATGGGGTGTGGCCGCACACGTGCACCGGCATGCTTGCGGGTGGCATGCTTACTTTTGGTGAGCAGAGTGGGTGAGGTGTGGAGATAGAGTTGATCAGATGGGCTGCGTGGCGAAGGCAACATATATAGGGCGGAGAATTCTGGTCTACAACTTTAATAATATTTGTACTTGTACTTAAAGGGCATGGTGTGGCAGGGCGAGTGGGCAGGAGCAAGCGGCGACTGGGCAGGTGGGGGCGGGGCCAACCAGAGGTGGTATTTGTCAGCTCGGCTAACCAGTTAAAATTTCTGCTACCAGTTCACCCGAACTGGCCTGAACTGGCTGAATACCACCTCTGATACACATGTATGTGTATATGTGTATGTGTTTGGGTGTGAGTGAATGAGTGGATAGGTGAGTGGGTGAAATGGGGAATAGGCAATAATAATAGAAAAAATATGTACGTTTTAATAAATGTAACACAGAAGTATATGGAATGCAATATTCTATTTTTAAAAAGCCTCGCAGTTTTTTTATTCTACTTTTTATAAACACAAAATTAAAACTTTTTAAAAATAAAATTTATTGGTCATTATCCAAACAATTATTTATTATAATGAAAGATGGCCAGCACTGTTGGGTTTTTACTACGAATAACTAAACTTCATATTGTATTCATATTGTTCATGGGAGTATTTCTATAGATATCCACAAAGTGATTTGTCATGTACTGATGGAGTTGCTTGGAAAAACACACACAGCTATGATAGTGTTTCCTTAGGCTCATGGATTTAGTTTTACAGTTCCTGTCCCCAGTTTCAAAATCAACTCAAAATCAACATATACTGGCAAAATAATTATTAACAAAAATTCACAGGAGGACACAAAATGTCTGTTCATACCAATGGCAACTGCAGTCTCCTGTGAATCCCCAGTTATCATTTTTATTGCTACTCCTGAAGTAATAAGCGCAGCAACAGCTTCTTTTACACCAGTCCTAGGAGGATCAATAATTCCAACCAGACCAAGGAAGGATAGCTGTCCAAGCTCAGGACCAGAAGCTAAAGCCAGAACTTTCAAAATAAAAGAAATAGTATTACTAGCTGTGCCACTGTTTCAAGGCAACAGAAAATATAAAATCATTTTCCTTCAATTATGAGAAGAATATTAATAGAATAACATGCAGACAGTATCTCAAGAGACTCCAAGAAAATTCCAAAAAATAGTTTTTTATAAGCAATCAGTTAATGTTAATGTAACAAGAAATAAAACTAATGTGTTTTCCTAACCCATGAGGGGAAATATTACAAAAATTCATATTCTGTTACCAATTATTTGGTAATTTTCTTTAATCTAGATAATTCTACACAGTGTTTAATCAGACTTCCAAGTATTCATTTTAAATATAAATACATAAGAGAATGCTATAAACTAGTTCCCTGATTAAATGGAAGCTTTAATTTAGCCTACTTCAACTCATTCTTTTTTTATATTCTGGAGAGAAATATTAAAGTTACATTGCCACTTGGTATAGGCTTGTTCAGAGTTCACTGTGTACAGTAAGTAATTTGTTTTCAAATCACAATCCACAAAGAATGAATTAAAACATTACCTCTAAGTCCTGCAGAGCCCATAGATGCTTTTTCTTGCTGATAATGATCTCTTTCTTGTTGGTTAAGTGGTAAACTGTGCCCTTTATTGTTGTAAGTTGTACAGTATCGAATCACTTCCTCATAAGCACCTTTCATAAAGCAAATCTCTGGTTTGTCCTAAAAAAATATTTATTTATGTATTTATTTCTTCAGTTGTACACCATCCCAATTATATTCTTTGGGAAAAACATAATTAAAACACAAATCATAAAAACAATAATAGAAGTGCAGCAACTATAACAGCTGAACAAACCATTCTAAGGTTGATAATCTAGTCTTCTAAAAAAATAATCTTAATTTACTTCATAAAGATTAAATCAATAGGAGTCATCCTGATCTCTATTAAAAGTTCTTCCAGGGCTGTCACAGAGAAAGATTATTTCTCGAATACAACCCTTTTTAAAGGCCAAAAATACACAGGAAGCTCCTAATCCAATTTACCTACCTCAATTATGTTTTAAAGCAGATAATATTTCAGATACCTAGGACTCAGGTCATAAAAGGCTATATAGATAATAATGAGAAGTTTCACTAGTTACTTCAAAACCTACTGGAGTGCCTCTAATATAGATGTTATCCTCTAAAAGGCTTTTAGCTATCAGCAAGTAGACAACTGCATTTTGTATCAAGCGAAGTCTTCAATAACAGCCTTAAGGAGAGTGAATTATAGTAATTCTAACATGGAGTGGTTGAATGCATGAGTTAATTAGCACATTCTGTTCCAAAAAAGATTGGAGTTGGTGCCCCCATTATTGTCAAGAAAAGATTCCCCTGCTTCAGTAGCCACCACCTGCTACTGAAGTAAGAATATTCCCCATAATAATTTTTCTCCTTTAGGGATAGTATGATTCTATCCAGAACCAATACCAGAATTACCATGGTGCTTCTAACAAACAACCACTGTGTATCTTCTCAGCCTCAAAATTTTGGATTAGCACTTCCCCATATCTTTATCTTGGTCTCAAATGAACTTTATAGCTAATAATCATCAACATACTAACGACATTCAGTTCCAAACTAACAATTACCTCTTGCAGCAGAATAATATAGATATTAAATAAGATTAAAGACAGGGGCACCTTGCAAAGGAGTGATCAGGGCACTTAATTTTTTACCCCTTATCACTACCAAAGGAAATTGCCTGCTAAGGAAGGAGTAGAACCACTGAAATACAGGAATGCCTTCAAAATTTAATTTCTGAAAGATATCCATGAAAATAATATGAAGTTGCTGAAGGCTGCATTCTTTTTATCACAATCTTTTTGTCATCTGTAAGACCAACTAAAGCATATTTATCACAGACATTCAAACTGACTAAAAACAGTCAATATAATCTGCTTTATTCAGGTTTCTCTAATTGAGTTGGATCTTCCCAAGAAAAAGTAAGTTGGAAAATGGGAAGTGTATCATCACCTTTTTCAAGGCAACATGTGCAACCCGTTCCTTTAATAAACTACTAATTACTCCTCACATTCAGAGACTCTCCTTGGCAGCTAGTCAGCCAGGAAAATCAGGAATCTATTTAATAGGACATCCGGTTGGCATCACGGCAAGAATGGCTGGAAACAGTGGAGATCTGATGAGCTCCATGAAAACCAGCCGGTATCTGCATGCTGGGAAACCCTAGAGGGTCAAAGCCACCCTGGAGAAGTGATGAAGAAAGGAGAGGCGCTTCATCAATCATGAAGAAGCCACAATTTCCTTGTTAGGTCTGAAGAAAGCTCTCCTGAACGGCAGTAGGGACGATGGTCATTTTTGGCAAGTCACAAGCTGTGACTGTAGTAAAAACTAATAGAAAAAAGTAGAAAGTACAAATTGGGAAAATAGTAGTACACATATGGATATATAATAGAATTTATTATAACCACAAATATACTAAGGTTAGGAGGTGGAAGACTATGATTACCGTATATACTCAAGTATAAGCCGACCCGAATATAAGCCGAGACCCCCAATTTTACCACAAAACCTAGGAAAATTTAGTGACTCGAGTATAAGCCGGGGGTGGGAAATGCAGCGGCTACTGGTAAATTTCAAAATAAAAAAAGACTGGTCAAAAGTGCGAGGACCTGTCAGAAATCACTTTTTTCAGCCCTCTGGGTAGTCCTTTTGTGCATATGGACTACTCAGAGGGCTGAAAAAGTAATTTTTGACTGGTCCTCGCACTTGTGACCAGTCCTCGAACTTACGACTGTCCTCACATTTTACGTTTTTGCCCTATCTTATCACTATTTCTCTCTCCCCCTCTTTCTCATTCTTTCTCTCTCCCCCTCTTTCTCTCTCCCCCACACTCTCTCTCATTCTGACCCTTTTCTCAAAGAGAGAGGTGGTAGGTTTGAGGAGAAAGATTGCTGTACAATAAAAAAAAAATGAAAGGGAAGAAAACCAACCCCAAACAAATATAAAGCTATCAAGATAAAGAATGAATTGTTAAACTTTAAAGAATAAAGGAGAACAAATATGAATAAATAGCAATAATTAGAAACACACATACAAACATACAACGTATTTTCTTTGAACAGAGTATTTGGCCGGTTCACAAATTTAAACAGTGTTTAGTCATTTCACTTAAATTTACAATTTCTATATTTCCTTTTTGCCATATTTATTCCTCATCTATTTTTTTTTAAAACCAATATTACCCTTCATCCTCATCTCTAATCTTAATCAAAATCAATTTTTCATTTCTATTCTATATTATACCCCTTTCCATTGTCATCTATTTTTATATCCATCCTCACATTGGTTAATTATGTAATATCAGTTGTTCAATACAAATTCAACATTTTAATATAAATCAATTAGTTATATAACTATCTATTTTGTATATTAATCAATATGAACATGAATATTCCAATTATTTCCATGCAATCCAATTTCTTACAAATCAATTACCGGTAATTATATTTACCAATAATAATAAACCAAATAATTTCCCCCATATATTCTTCCAAACCACAACTTAACCATTTCTGCTTTCAACACAATATACAATTAATAATATCTCAATTATTACAATTCCCTAGTTAAATAGAGCTTTTTTCCTTTTGTGTTTTAAAATCCTGAACCTCCTCTTTTGCCCTAAATTACCCATTGTTTGCAGTTTTCCATCTACCTTTTTTGGTGAGGAAAAAGAAAAAGAAATCTTTCTCTGCCTCATTTTGTCACATTGCAGCAAAGACCCTGCTTTATTTTCAGTTTCGCGTTTCAGCATGGCTTGTGGGGAAAAAAATCTACACCTCTTTGCAAATCAGCTGAGAGTCGGGAGGCTATTCAAAACAACTTATGGTAATTAACCTATACTGAAGCTGAAAGGGCTGTTTTTTCTATTTTTGCAGACACGGGTCTACTCATTTGTTTTCTTTTAAAAAGGCTTTTTTTTTCGAAGGGGGCTTTTTCAGCCTGAAAAACGTGCTGAAAAACTCGGCTTATATTCGAGTATATACGGTAGGTATATTTAAATGTATTATTATGAGTAACAGTGTATGAAAATATTTTGGAATTTATAGCTTTCAAGGACTATAAATTTAGGGGACTTAGAGATATAATTCCAGGACTGATTAAACTTCATTAATAATTGGTTTTATTGGGGTTTATAGAAAACTGTGATATTGGAATTATGGTGGAACATTGAGTAATATTTAAAATACTAGTGATTCAACAGGGGTCAATAAATACACTGTATGAAGAAATGTTATTGATGTTTAAATATACTTATGGTGAAAGTGATAAAGAATCATGAAGACAGAATAATACTGTTTAAAGTGAAAGATGTAAATATAGAAGAACCCCAACAAATGGGGGAGGGGGAAGAAATAAGTACAAATTAGGAAAATAGTATTTATACGTTGATACATAAAATAATATATTATAATTATAATGAGCATATTAAGGTTAGAAGTTGGAAGACAAAGACTATGTATATGTAATGTATTATTATTGTTAGCACTGTGTAAAAGATATATTTACCCAGTCAATATATTGTCCACAAAGTATGTTGGTTGTTAAAGGAAAATACAAAAAAAAATATACGAAAAAAAAAAGGATTCTATTTCATAGTTATTACTGTCATGCTACAGTGGGTCCTGTCCTCTTCCCTATACTCCATTGGCTTAAAGAAATCTCAGACAACCTCACAGGTTAACGTCATATCATGGATTCTGTTTGTGTCATATCCAGATTGAATATCTAACAAGCAAAACAAAGCAGCCAGTAACCATCTCTTTACTCCTTCCCTCCCCAACAGGAAGCCAATCACATTAAACAAGGCTGCTGAATGACATTCTACTGACAAAGAAATTACCAACACTTCATTAATTTTACAACATTATACATCTGAACCTGGACTTGGTAAGGTATATTTTTCATATGAGTCAATGACATCTGGTCTTTTCTTTTGCCACTTCCACCACAGGAGGTTCTTTATTATCAACCCCTTGATCAGCAATCTCTCTCAGAGCTGCATTCATATTCTGCCCTCTGCCTCAACCCTCTATCCTTCATATAATTTCTACATTAATGAGGTAATACTATCCTTGCTTGAGGCCAAAATGAAGCAGTTTGGTTTCTTCAACTGTTCTATAAGCATATCTAGATTATAGAAATACAGTAGTCCTCATCTTATGACCACTCATTCAGCAGCTTTTCAAAATTATGATGACATTGAATTAGGGAGATTTACAATAGGTCTTCAGAATTTTGGCTGTTCTAGCATTCCCATGATCACATGATCGTGAATTTGACATTTGGCATCCAATTCACCATTGCATCACCTGAACCTGTAGTCATATGTTGTGATTTCTGACCTTCCCTGCTTCTTACAAGCAAAGTCAATGAGGAAACCAGCAGGAAAACAGAATCAGAAGTCACTCCCACTTTTTTGCCCACCCACTTGCACTCCCTAGCATGTATCTATAGGATCTCCCACTCCTAAAACAACCATCACTCCTACGGGATCTGCACACCCTCCTATGCATAGCCACCTACTCATCCCTGTGGCATTAACTCACTTGCCAGTAATTCTCACCCAATGATCTGCTTGCCTACAATTCCAAAGTCTTACTACTTAAGGTCTTGCACAGTCCGGTGATTACAACAGCTATCAGGATTGCGATGATTGCCATTGCTAAGTGATGCAGTCACATCACATTGCTCTATACAAACACATCATTTAGTTATGGAAATTCTAGTCCCAATTGCCACTGTAACCCAAGGATTACTTGCATTGCTTCTCTGTCGTTTAACTTAAAGAAGTGTATACATTTATATCTTTAAAGAAGATATAAAATGAAAACATAGATTTGCAATGTAGGTAGTCCTTGATTTACAACCACAGCTGGGACTGAAACTTCCTTCAATAAGTAATGTGATCTTTAAGCAAATTATGAGCAATTGTCTGGTTTTTTTTGCTACTGTCATTAAATCTGGCTTCTCTCTGTCTTTGCTTCTCAGAAGGTCACAAATAATGACACATGACCCCAGGATGCTGCAACTGACATAAATACATGGTGGTTGCTAAGTGTCTGAATTCTGATGCCCTGATCATGGGGACGTTATAACATCGTAAATGTAAGGATCACTCCATAAGTCATTTTTTTCAGCACTACTGTAATTTTAAACTATTGTTTAAAAAATGATTAAGTCAAGGATTACCTGTTCAGGGGTTTCCGGTGACGTCATTGTGCAAGCAAGACAGACATGGAGCTTGCTCCTGCCTCGATCTTGCAAACTTTTTAATCTGGGCGGCTTTCGAGTCGGCGGCGGCCCTGGAGAGGCAGCCGCAAGCGGAGACAAGAAACAGTGCGTGTGGAAGTGGCAAATCCTGCGCACGTAGGCGTATCTCTCCTGACACAGGTTAGGAAGAAGGTGCCAGTCATGGCGGCCTCAAAACTGTGATTGTCCCGTATTGGAAGGGAAACCTGATCACAGTGGGCAAGGACTCTCTTTCTAGCTTATTTCAATCTACTCTGAGGCGGATCTTTGATTCTTTTGATCCTTCCCTTATTCTGAGTGAGCACAGTGGCGGAAAAGGAGTTAACTCAAGTGCTACTTCTCTTATGGGAGCTAAGCTGGGGAAAGCGGCTGTTTGTTCTGTTATTTCATGAACTTTTTGGCCATTGCTGAGTTGAGCTGAGACCGAAAAGAGAACTGTGCCTGACTGTCTGAAAACTGTCTGAAAACTTTTGGCGTGGGTTCCTCCCCCCACTATTGTATGGCGACTACTCCCCTCCAAGAAAATCGGAAATTGTGGACTGAACGGACTCTTTCCTTCCGGGATTATTCTTTTCTGCTTGATCATCACTGACCATATAGAACAACACTTTGCTTCCTCCCAGTGGCGAACTTTAAAATTACAGTATCTGCTGATTAATATTGACTTGAACATTTTGGATATATAATTTGCTTCTGGAATTGGCTAGTCCAAAATTGATTGGCCAGTTAATTCTGAGAATTTCATTTAAGAAGAATTGACTAATATAATTGGCATAATTAAATTTGAAAGTGTTGGACGTAACCTTACAGACAAGATGTCTAGCGCAACAACTGTGACAACTGCAAAAGCCGGGAAAAAAGTTTTGACACTCCCAGTGACTGCCTCCCCGGCTACATCTATATCTTCATCCTCATCATCTAAAACTTTGGATTATCTAGTTGCTGTGGGGAAACTCCTACATTATTAAGTCTTCAGCGTATGTTGCAGGCAATGTATGAGGTGATGACAAGGAATCAAGAAGGCATTTCCAAGAACTTAGAAGACTTGATATTAGATCTCAAAGGGGAACTAGGAGTCATTAGAAGTGATATTAAAATGCTGAAAGAGAGACTGGAGGGTGTTCAGGGGGCGATGATGCAGCAGGAAAGTAAGGTACAAGAGGTAGAGAAGAGAGTGGGGTGGCGTGAAGAGAGATTGGAAGGGAATGAGAGGGAGCAGATCTTGGTGAACAGAGCTCTGGAGGAAGAAATTATCTTCCTTGAGATGGAAAGGTCAGCTTTTTACCTGAGGATACAGAATGTCATGGAGGAAAGGGGGGAACCCCTAAGAGACATAGTGGCAGATATTCTGGCTGGTATCCTGGATATAGGTGAAGAAAATGTCTCTAGAGATATAGATGATGTCTTTCGTGTCCATACGAGTTATGCTAGGAGACAGGGGCTTCCGAAAGAGGTTCATGTCAGGCTTTCTAAGAAGGCCCTTAAGGAAGAACCAGTTCTGAAGGCAAGAGAAAAAACGATAACATTTAAAGACAGATAGTTAATAGTTCTGAAACAACTTCCCAGGCGGGTGCAGGAATTGTGGCGAAACTATCATTTTTTAACTGCCCAGTTAAGAAAACATGAAGTGCTTTATAGATGGCTTCTGCCTGAAGGATTACAATTTACGTGGGCAGATAAAAAGATGAAGATTAACAATCTTAGAGATGCCAGAGATTTCCTTAGTAGACATCTTAAGTCTTTAGAACCTGATGTGGGGGAAGAATCAGAGAGCAAGATGGGGAAGAATCATTAGAGGAGGAAGAGAGAGGGGAATTAGGACAGCTAGGCAGGAAGAAGAAAGGAAGAGGACAGGTAGAGGTAGAAGTTGAAGGATTGAGTCAGAGAGAAACAAGACAAACAAGGAAGAAACTCCAGGTAGAGGGTAAGTAGAAGTAGAAGAGGGGAGAAGGGATGGGGGAGGAGATCCATTTGATGTCAGTTAATATTAATCGGCTGAATAGTCCGAATAAGAGAAAAAAGGTCTTCAACAAATTGGTAAAAGCAGGTCTAAACATAATATGTCTTCAGGAAGTGCATGTGAAAAGAGATCATTTACACATACTAAATTGTACTAAATTGGGCAATTTATATACATCACTGGCGGAAACAAAAAAAAGAGGTGTACTAATTTATGTTCAAAAGTATATAAGTTCCAGATAAATTTTTGCAGACGATGAAGGGAGATTATTAATGACTGAAGTAGAAATTTGTCAAAAAAAATGTTTATTGGCTTGTATCTATGCACCTAATGGGAACCAGAAAGTTTTTTCCAAAGTCTTTATAATAAATTGACAGATTATGATTATTCACATATCTGCTTATTGGGGGATTTTAATGCCATTGCCGATAAAGATAAAGATTACATACCTGGAAACAGGGAGGAGGAAAGAGAGCAGTAAAAAAAGGATTACCACCTGTCTGCCATCAAATACAGGAGGAATTTGAATTTAGGAATATATGGAGGGAAAAACATCCAGAAGGAAGGCAGTATACATACTTCTCCCCCAGGCACTCATCTTGGTCGTGGATAGATGTGGCCTGGATATCGGGGGAGCTATGGCAGTGAGTATGGAAGGCAGAGATAGGTGTTAATGGGTGGGCAGATCAGAATCCGCTTTGGATCACATGGGGAGGTTTGAAAAGAAGGCCCAAATGGAGAATAGATGTGAGGGTTCTTAAAGATGAGCAATTTTTGACTTCCGGCGGCTCCGCGAGCCTGGACGGCGCCCGAATGAGAGCGCCCGCTTCACGGTCCAGTAAAAAACCCCGAACGGCAGTCCAACGCTGTCGGGAGGTTTGAAAAACCTTTCCCAGGGCAAAGGGGAAAGGCAAGAGCCGGCTGGTGAGGGTAGAACTCACCAAAGCCCCCCAGAAGGATTTCTGTGGAGGCGGAAGGTTTGAGTTCCCCAAAAGCCAGCCAACTGCTCCGGACCGGAAACGTCTCTGCCTTTGCAGAGCCACAAGCCGCGACCGCATCTGATTTTTTTTTCCTTATTTTTAAAACTTTTTTTTTTTAACAACAGAAACAGACGGGATCAGCCAGGAGGACTTTAATGGCAAGTATTTGACTTAACTTCTCTCTACTTGTGGATTGCCTTCTTCGGAAGTTACACATTAATAGCAAGTAAAATGGCGATTGAGGCTTGACTGGCTGGGAGCACTGGCACAGCCTCAAGTGATTTTCTTAAATTTTCTTTTGTTAAAGACTTACTAGAAGGAGGATTTTTATCAAGATTGGTTTGTTGTAATTTCAGTAAAGATTTGGACTATTTGGCTGCTTAATAATTAAAAGAAAACCTTAAGAAACAGGAAGAAGGAAAGAAAATAAATAAAAGAAGGAAGAGGGGAAAAAAATAAACTCTCCCAAAGATGGCCACAAAAATTCCCTCAGTTAAAACTGTTCCAGCCAAAGGCACACCCAGTGCTGGAAGTTCACCTGCTCATGCTCCTAAAGTACAGGAGACACAAACTTTAACAATTGAAATGATATAGCAGGTTATTCAAGGAGCTTTAAGTACTACAGAAGATAAACTTACAGCTGTAT
Source organism: Ptyas mucosa (assembly GCA_012654045.1). Lineage (NCBI taxonomy): Eukaryota > Metazoa > Chordata > Lepidosauria > Squamata > Colubridae > Ptyas > Ptyas mucosa. The sequence continues at coordinate 96,207 of WNWU01013131.1, forward strand.
TGGATAACAGGATTCAAACTGTAGCAGATGATCTCACTGCTGTGATAGACTCTAAAATTCAAATAGTTACAGAAGAATTGGCAGCATGCAATGTGGATATCAGAGAAGACATACTCTTTGCATTTCAAGGGCTAGCTGCTCAGGCTGAAAGTCTTGACTGCAAGATTGATGAGGTTAAGGAATCCACAGAGATTATGAGCAGCAAACTGGATATGGCTCAGCAGAGAATAGAGAGATCTGAGATGGATTTGATTTTGGTACAATACAGAAAAATGGAGTTTGCAGTGAGAATCAGAGGAGTCAAGGAAGATAAAAAAGAAAATTTAAAGGACAGGATGGGAGAAGCAGTGGCAAAGGCGCTGGGGATGCCAAAACGTGAGTGATGTGGCAAATTGACAAAATTTTCAGAGTTAACTCCTGGGTGGCCAGGCAAAGAAAATTGCCTAGAGATATAGTAATATATTTTACTACGAGACATGTATGTAATGAAGTGCTGCAAGCAACCTACAAAAAAAAGTTAGAAGTGGAAGGACAAGAAGTGATGACAATGAAGGAGATTCCCCCAAAGATGTTAAGAGCTAGAAGAGAATATGCTTTTTTGGTGGAAGAGTTGAAGAATCGTCAGCTACAATACAGATGGGACGTTCCAGCTGGTTTAGTGGTGAATTTTTTTGGAGAAAGATACAGGCTTAATACAATTGATAAAGCAAGGGATTTCTACATAAATGTTTTAAAAGCTGGAAGGCCCAAATCTCCTGAAATTAAAGAAAAACAAACAGCTGAAAAGAAACCGCAGGAAGAATTGCCCAGGGGGGAACCTCAACAAGTCAAGAAGATCTTCTTCAAGTCCTGCTGGATGTGAGTGAAGAATTACCTAAAGAGCAAAGAATGACAAGAGCGGCTACAGCAAAACGTAAGGAGGAGTTAAAAATTCAACAATTGCAATTACCAAGTCGAGAGCTCGCTAAAACGGAAGCGGGGGGGGGGGGGCAGACCGAAAAGTCGATTAGAGCTGGAAAACCAGCAAATGCTCCTGAGGCTTCAGAAATTTAAGCATGGGAATTAGATTCCTATCTTGGAATGTCAATGGTTTAAATTCTCCGCAAAAAAGAAGAAAAATATATACTTACCTCAAACAATTTAAGAATGATATAATATGTTTGCAAGAGACTCATATTAGAATACAAGATCAGAAATATTTAACAAATTCAAGATTGGGTGTGCATTATGTTGCAGCATCACCAGGAAAAAAATGGTATAGTTATCTACCTGAAGAAGGAGTTAATTGCCAAATTAATTGAAGCAGATGTACAAGGTAGATATTTGGCAATTGAAGTTTTGATTCAAGGTGAAAAAACTTTAATAGTGGGAGTTTATGCACCCAACCAACAACAGGAGATTTTTTACAGTTTTCTACATTCTAAAATGACTAATTGGAATTACAAAACATGTATTTTGCTTGGAGACTGGAATGGAGTACTAGATGTTAAAAAAGATAAGGATTGAAACAAAGTTTTGCCTCAAGAGCGAAATTGCCAAGATCTTTTTTTGATTTGATGGAGGAATGGGAGTTGAAAGATATCTGGAGAGATAGAAACCCAACAGATAAAGATTTTACCTTCTTCTCAGATAGACATCAATCCTTTTCAAGGATAGATTTTATTTTAATATCTAACGATCTTTTCCCTAGGGTGAAGACAACCAAGATTTTTCCAAGGACGCTAACAGATCATAGCCCAGTATGGGTAGAAATAGACTATAGCAAGGGACCAAAGAGGTCCTGGAGAGTAAATGAAAATTTATTTAGATATGGAGAAAATATTAAGGAATGTAAGAAATCTTTGAAAGAATATTTTATTATGAATATGGGAAAGGGTACCCCAATGGAAGTGGTGTGGGATGCAAGCAAGGCTTATATGCGGGGTGTTCTAATTTACATGAATAATAAATTTAGAAAAAAGCAAAGGGAAAAAAGGAGGGTGTTGGAGGATCAAATTAAGGAAAATGAACAACTTTTGATAAAAAACCCAAGGGATAACAAAGTTAAGGAGGTTGTTAACTTGCTGAAAGAACAATTTAAAATGTTGATAGCAGACCAAACTGCAACTAACCTACAGTATGCTAAATATAATACATTTTGTAATGCTAATAAACCTGGAAGATGGATGGCTTATATGCTTAGGAAGAGACAAAACCAAAGAACAATTGGAAAAATTAAATATAAAGGAAAAGAGGTCTTTCAGCAAGAATTAATTAAAAAGTCGTTCATAGAATATTACTCAGAATTATATAAGGTAGATAGGATTCAGGATATAGATATAGATAGATTCCTTGAGAAGCAGAATATTAAGCCAGTTTCACAAGACCAAAGGGATATGTTAACCGAATCAATTACATTAGAGGAAATTATGTCTGCAATTAAAGATTTAAAGTTGGGGAAGGCCCCGGGAACAGATGGCCTGACGGCGGTTTACTATAAAAATTTGTGTGAAGAGATGGCTGAACCAATGAAAGAATTATTTAATACAATACAGCAGGGAGGAAAGGTTCCTCCCTCCTGGAAAGCAGCCTTTATATCTTTAATACCAAAGGAAGGTCAGGATCATACAGAACCAAAAAATTATAGGCCTATTTCATTGTTAAATACTAATTATAAGATTTTTGCTAAGGTATTGGCAAATAGACTAATGAAGGTAATGCAGCAAATGATACATCGTGACCAAACAGGTTTTATAAGTGGCAGGCAAATGAAAACTAATGTGAGACATATTGTTAATGTTTTGGAATATTTAGAAAGGAACAACCAGGTCCCTGCGGGTATAATATTTTTAGATGCCGAAAAAGCGTTTGATCGGCTCAATTGGCAGTTTTTATTAAAATTAATTGAAAAAATGCAGTTTGGAGATACATTTTTACAATCAATAAAGGCATATACCAGAAACAAACAGCGCAAATAATAGTTAATGGAGGCGTAACGGAAAATTTTTCAATAGAAAAAGGTACTCGGCAAGGATGTCCTTTGTCTCCATTATTATTTATTTTGTCACTGGAAATATTGCTGAATAATATACGAGATTCAGACACAATAAAGGGAATACAGATTAGGCAACAAGAATATAAATTATGTGCATTCGCAGATGACCTGGTTGTTACCTTAACTCAACCATCACAATCTGTTAAAATATTAATGGACATAATCAAAGAGTATGGATTAATATCTGGCTTTAAAATAAACGCAGCCAAAACGAAGATAATAGCCAAAAATATGACTGTTACACAAAAACAAGAAATGGAAAATCAAACAGGATTTGAAATAGTTAAAAAGGTCAAGTATTTAGGTATAAATATCCTGACAAGTAATTCGAAATTATACCATCACAATTATGAATTATTGTGGCAAAAGATGCAATTGGAGATTCAGAATTGGTGTAAGTTACAGTTGTCACTGCTAGGAAGGATAGCTGCCATAAAAATGAATCTTTTACCGAGGTTTTTGTTCCTTTTTCAAACAATACCAATACTAAAAACTGATAAATTAATTAAAGAATGGCAAAAAGGTTTAAATACGTTTGTCTGGGCAGGGAAAAAACCTCAAGTTAAACAGAGAATAATGCAAGATTCTCGAGAAAGAGGAGGACTTAAAATGCCCAATTTAGGGCTATATTATGAGGCAGCTGTACTATCATTAGTTAGTGATTGGATTAATTTAACAGAGGACAGGATATTGAATGTGAAAGGGTATGGTCTGGTTTTTGGCTGGCATGCATATTTATTGTATGACAAAAAGGTAGATAATACATTTAAAAGCCATATATTGAGAAGTTCTTTGTTACGTGTATGGAAAAAGTCTAGTTATAAATTAAATGATAAAATTCCGATTTGGGCGATATCTAGACACACAATTGAAAATATAAATATAGAACAAAAGCAAGATGGGACTTCTTATGACCAACTTTTGGACAAGGAAGGATATGGGTATCAATTAAAAACTATTCAACAATTAAAAGAACAAGGAATAATTAAAACCTGGTTTCAATATGGCCAGCTACAGGCCAGATGGAAAGAGGACCAAAAGAAGGGTATTTTGTAACATGAAGAGAATTTGATTAAGCAGATAAGAGATCAGAGCCAAATGCATATAAAAAGGTTATATAATGTATTATTGGAAATAGATTCTGAGACAGAATTAGTTAAGGATTGTATGATAAAGTGGGCACAAAATATAGGGGAAACAATAACGTTGGACACATGGGAAATTATATGGGTTAGAAATGTAAAATTTACACAGGCTCAAAATTTGAGAGAAAATTTTTATAAAATGTTTTATAGATGGCATTTAGATCCCAAAAAATTAGCTTGTATGTATCTGAACATTCAGCCCAAATGTTGGAGATGTGGAAGTCAGGATGCCACTTACTATCATATATGGTGGACCTGTAATAAAATTAAGGCATTCTGGATAAAAATTTGGTGGGTAATTCAAAATATATTAAAGAAAAAGATTAAATTTACGCCACAGTTTTTTTTGTTAGGTATTATAACAGATTGTACAGGAATTGAAATAAAGTTGACTTTAAATTTAATAACAGCGGCAAGACTACTGGTGGCACAATATTGGAAGAAACAAGATGTACCTACAATTCAAAAATGGACATTAAAAGTAATACATTTGGCAGAAATGGCGAAGATTTCTGCATATCTCAAAGACTATTCAAATGAAAGATGTATAAAGGAGTGGAAAAGTTGGATAGATTATATTCAGAACAAATATTGTAATAAGAAATTTTAATTAGCTTATGAATGAAATATTTTGTAGAAATTGTTATATTAATTAGAATATTGTTGTTTTATTATTAGGAGTTAAAGATCAAGGTTAATAATGTGTTATTATATTGTTAGTTAATTCTAGTTTGGTGTTTGTACTTGTAATACCCTGAGTTAATCCTGGAAAGTCAGGGGGGGAGGGGGAGGGTTGGGAAGGGAGGGATGGGGGAGGGAGGGGGGATGGGGGGAAAATCATTTTTGTAATTTGTAAAACTTTTTAATTAAAAAAAAAGAAAGAAAGAAATTAAAAAAGATGAGCAATTTTTAGCTTTTAGCAGAAGTGGATTGGTCGGCTTATGCTCAAATTAACTCCAAATATAAAAAAGATAAGGAACAAGGAGGTATTGATAGGACCCTGCAGGAGTTAGATTATATTAGGGAAGGAGGGAAAAATGTTAGCTAAGATTTACAATTTTTTAATAACCGGTTGGATAGGTGACGAGATCGTCAAAGACTTGATGATTGCATGGGGAAGGAATATTGGCCATTCAATCGATTTGGCAAAATGGGAAGAAATTTGGCCTAGACAATTGAAATTTTTGATGGCAATTTCTTATAAGGAAAACTTGTACAAGATGGTATACAGGTGGCACCTTCATCGTGCCCGACTATCCAAAATGTTTCCTGGACTCTCCCCAAATTTTTGGAAGTGTGGGGAGCTAGGTACCTATTTCCATGTATGGTGGACTTGCCCCAGAGTAACTGAATTTTGGAAACTCATTCAGAGGTGGTTGTTAGAAATTACTGGTTACAAACTACAACTGAAACTTAAATTTTACTTATTAAACATCAGGCCAGATAAAATAGGCACTAACAAATGGTATCTGATTGTCTTTATCCCAATTGTGGCTAGAATATGTCTCGCCGAAAACTGGAAGGGTAAAGATCTACCGTCTGAAGATATGATTACAGGGAAAATCATGGAATGTGCAGGGGCCGATAGGCTAACTAAAATTTTAAGAGATCAAAAAGACTCTGCATATTTCCAATGCTGGGACCTATGGTAAGTTTGGTTAGATAATAGAATAAAAAGAGGACAATGCTATTTGTTTTTTATCTATTTATTTAGATTGAATGTTATGTGTTGTGTAATGTTCTCACCGTGATCTGTTTGTCGACAAATCATCTGTTTGTACTTTTTAAAAGAAATAAAATTTATTGAAAATTAAAATTAAAATTTAAAAAAAGGATTACCTGTTCACAGGATTCTTAAAATAAATTATACCTTGGCATAGCTGGCATAGCTCTCATCTTCCTCAGAGCACACAAGCCCCACAACCACGTCAAGGTAGTACCTCACTGGGGATTGTTGCTGCTGTTGTTGTTGTTGTTGTTGTTGCTATTATTATTATTATTATTATTATTATTATTATTATCTGTTTTATTTATTAAACATGAAACTCAGTCTACTGAACATTTAAAAATGTATCACAAATACCACTGACTGGTGCTAATGGTTGATACGGGCTGCTGCCAGCATCCTAGGTATCAACCAAGTATCTTCTTAAGATGTACAATTATCATTGTATTATTATTATTATTATTATTATTATTATTATTATTATTATTCATTAAACATGAAAGTCAGTCTACTGAACATTTAAAAATGTATCACAAATATTATTGACTGACACTGATAGTTGATACGGGTTGCTGCTACCATCCTAAGTATCAACAAAGTACCTTCTTAAGATGTACAAAGTTCCGAGCAGCACAGTTTTTTGCAGTTCTTCTGGTGTTATTGCAGGAAGCTGCAATTTATTGATGTATTTTGTAAAATTCTTGGACATGGTACCAAGTCCCCCAATGACAATGGATATCACTGTTACATGTTTCATCCATAATTGCGTAGTTTCAATTGCCAGGTTGTGATATTTTGTGATTTTTTTCCAGTTCTTTTTCTTTGATTCTGGCATCTCCTGCGATATCAATAAACTGTACGCTTTGGCCCTCACCAACCATGATATCTGGCGTGCTGTGTTCCAAATGACGATCTGTCTGTATTCGAAAGTCCCAAAAATCTTCACCTTCTCATTTTCAACAACTTTTTCCACTTTATGTTCGCGTGACTTTTTGATAATCTTCTTCTTCATCATCATCATCATCATCATCATCATCATGAAAAAATCATGAAATATCACGACCTGGCCATCAAAACTACACAGCTATGGATGAAACATGTAACAGTGATACCCACTGTCATCGGGGCACTTGGTACCATGTCCAAGAATTTTACAAAATACATCAAGAAATTGCAGCTTCCTGCAATAACACCAGTGGAACTGCAAAAAACTGCGCTACTTGGAACATCATATAGTTTAAGAAGATACTTGGTTGCAACTTGTATCAACCATTAGTACCAGTCAATCGTATTTGTGACACATTTTGAAATGTTCAGTTGACTGAATTTCATGTTTAATGAATAAAAGAGATAATAATAATAATAATACCATATTGGATCAAGTGATACATTGTTATAAGGCTGAAAAAGGTGCTGCAATATTAGAGATGGTAGTCTGTTACACATCGTCCTCAGCTGGGTTTATTTGTTTTTTTTCTCTCTCAAACAATTATAATTATAACGTTACCTTCACTCTAAAATGAAGTATAACAATTTAAATTGTATGATTGCCTTTAAATTGTAAGCTGCCTAGAGTTGCCTCAGTGAGATGGGTGGCACAGATGTTTAATAATAAATAAAATAAACTGTTTTAAATACAATGGGGCAGAATTTAATCACTGCATTATTAAAAACAATAGGTTGTAGGAAAATGTTAGATTCCATTAAAAGTTTAGTAATGGCCATACCTGTTGGGTTCTATGTACACACTTAACAGCCATCCATTTTTGCTCAGAACTGAAAGGGTATTCTGCTTTTCTTATGTAATCCTTCTGGATTCCATCTAAACCCATCTATGAAAACAAAAGACATCCTTCAGGCAATACATATTCTACTCATTTTACATATATTATCTACGTCATTTCACTACTTCATTTAATTATTTCAATTGTATTCATAATATACTTTACCTTTACTTTTAATTTCCCTTCAGTACTTTTTATTAAGGTTATAACTATAGTTATGTACACTTTCAATTTCTCTATTTTACTAAAATTATTTCACTTGATTAGTAAAATTATTTTGCTAAAATTTGTTAACAAATGTTAAAACTATAATGAAAGGGTCATTTTTCCAAAATCTTTAGATGGTCTATCAGAATTTTATAGAATCCAGACATGTTTTTTTTGAAGCATACTTTACCACAGCCAAGAACCACTTAATTATTGATGCAGATAAGTGATTCTGTTATATTTTGAAAAATCAAGGGTTGAAATTATTGTACATTAATTGAAAAAATGAAAAACAGAATATATCTGAAGTTTTGCCTACAGAAACATGTAAGGGTCCAATCTTAAAACCTTTGCATAAAAAGAGTTGTGGTATTTTTAATTAAAGCTACAGTTTTATAAACACCATTAATTCTAAGATGCTTTTTTGAGGCAATAAAAAGTCACTGAAAATTTTGTTACAGAACAAAATGTATCTTTACATTGCTGGCTTCTTCAACGTCAGTAGTTTGAACATATTCTGTACCCTACACTTAATTACATACACTTCAAATTTCCACCTAGTTCTTGTATTCTATTGATAGTATTATCTCTTATGTTAACAATGCCTATAATCTAATCATAACAAGATAATTTTCTTTTTTAAAAAAATGCTACTGCCTAAGCTATAGAATAATTAACATTGAAGTTTTTATTAATTCTAGAACCATTTCAGCTTCTAGCGACTTCAAATTATCAACTACTGTCAGGGTATGTAGATTTAATAGCTGTAAACTGATAGAAAGTTGTAAGCGGAGGCAACTGAAAGCTGATGCAATGGGAATGAGGCAGCAGGGTTACTGCCACTTTAATAAACTGGGTAAGAAGCTGTCTATATAAGGGAAGCCATTAGAGGGTCTCCCTTCTCTTGTTCTTTCTTGTCGTGTATCACATTCCTCTCCTTGTGTCAGTAGTTGTACGATAAGGTATTTACCATGTATGTCTATATATTTAGCTGTAGATAAAACCACTGTTAATTATCTAAAGGCTCTGTGTGCTATGTTTCGCTCCTGGGTTTATCTCATAATACTGCCTAAACTCTGACAACTATTCTTTATAACTCAAACAGTAATTTAACTGATTAATTTACAATTTAGAAAAATTGAAATTAAAAGCTTCAAAATTCAACAAATAAATTATAAGAATCAACAAAACGGTTAGAATTTGAAATCTTAGGATTTTAATTCCAAAAAGTGCAGAATATTTCTGGTTCACTATGGAAGAAAAATCAGAAAAAAAAACTTTTTAAGGCTCTTGCTATATCTATTCACCATTAGAAACTGCTAGTTCAGTTTTTTAATTAGATTTTATTCATTGGATTGTATTATATATGTGTGTGTTTATGAGCACATATATTACTTGTTCTTGCATTGCTTTAGTTTTCATAGTAAGCTTCAACTAATAATAACACTTATACAACAAGTAGTCCTCGGCTTACAACAGTTTGCTTAGTGACCATTCCAAGTTACAACAGCACTGGAAAAAGTGGATTATGACCATTTTTCACAAGATCACTGCAATATCCCCATGGTCACATGATCAAAATTTGGATGCCTATTTATGATGGTTGCAGTGTCCCGGGGTCATGTGATCCCCTCGGCAAACTTCTGACAAGCAAATAGGAAAGAAGCCAGATTCATTTTAGTTAACTGTGTGACTAACTTAACAACTGCAGTGACTGACATAACAACTGTGACAAGAAAGATAGTAAAATGTGGCAAAATTCACTTAACAAATGTTTCACTTAGCAACAGAAATTTTGAGCTCAATTGTTGCTAATCTAACATTATATGTCCCAAACAACAACAACAATAATAATAATACAATCAGAGCTTATCCTGTATGATGTTTTTTTAATATGTGTTTTATATTTTTAAATTAGTATCATTCATTGGTTCAGTGCACTTCCTACCTTCATAGCAAGAGCAATTAAGGCTCCTTCAGTTGGTTTTCCCATTAAAGTGTTGTTTCTAATTATAGCATCATTGCACACACACCCAGCCTACAAAGAAAACAAATGTTACTATAATAAACTGTTACTATTTCAGAAGATAGTTATTTTTCTATGCTAGGCTTACCTCAACAATTCTGCCAATAGATGGTTTGCTAAATCCATGAACAATATCACCTTCAACAATGACTTCCCCAAATCTATTATAGCCCACTCCAGTAACCTGTGACAAAATAATCAGCACAATTATCAAACCTTATGATCTTAAAAATAATTTAGGAAAAGTAATGATTTGTGAAACATAAATCCTTGATTCTCCCTTTTTTATTTAATGCATGGCATATCATAAATGGACTAGAAATATATATTAACATTTCAAATAGATTGGTAAAACACAATAAAATATAAATATTTAAAAAAATCTATGTTCAAATAACTATATCTAGGCCATCTAACCAGAGAAGTGCAGCATTTACTTCTAGCTTTCAGCAAAAAAATGCTAGTGGGAGAAAATTGTTTAGTTTTATGACTGCAGCATTTACTTAACAACCAAAGCAAATCATGTTGAAAAATTGTGTCCAGCCATGTGATGCCTCAACTTACAGCTGCTACAATCATAATTCCAGGTTCAATGACAAACAAGGACTACATGTATAAGTATATATTTTTGAAACAACTGTCCAATAGTCCAGGGTTTCTCAACCTTGGCAACTGATAAATGGACCAACTCCCAGAATTCCCTAGGCAATATGTTGTAAATCCACATATTTTATAGTTGCCAAGACTGAAAAATCCAAATAGCCACAGAGGTTAATTTTCTCTAATAACAGCCAGTCTCCAGGAAAAAGATTTCAGAACCATTACACTTTAGTAAACAAAGAATCTCTGTCACTGATGCTCACATACCTCAGCATGTAGTCCATCTGCTGTGAATATATGAGTAACAGTCATTTCATTTTTTGTCAGTGTACCAGTTTTATCTGAACAAATTACATTGCAACATCCTGAAAAGCATAAACAATATTATCAGTTCATTATTTGTCAGATTTGATAAGATAATGGAATATAAGAGCAAAATCTCTATTAAGAATCTAAAATAATAGAGAAGAACCCTTGCTTAGGTCAGGGATAGGAAAAGTCCCATAATCCGTGGCCTAGCCATGTCATAAACCTATTCTAAGGTCTCAGGCCAGTTCATTTTTAAAGAGAGACCTTACCCTTTTACTAAAGTTTTAGCATAATTCATGCTGGAGCTAGCTACCCTTTTCCCATTCCAATGGCAACAACTGCAAGGGCAGCTGGTTCCACCATTCTGCACCTTTGCCCAAAGGAAGAATTGGGATGGCCAAGCTAATAAGCACTTGCAGGTGCTCTAAATGAAGGATCTGCAAGTGCTGCTCTGCAACAGCCACCATTTGCCTTTTCAGTTTAGGAAGATGAAGACTATCATTATCCAAATCTGAAGAAAGATACATTTCAAAATACTTCTAGTTCTTTTAGTGACTCCTCTCCATGACCTGGATGATTACTTTTGGAGCAGAATTTTGGATTGGTGCCTGACCTAATAACATATTCTAAGCAGTTAAAAGATTCTTAGCTCCAAATTTATTTCTGATTTTTGGATTTAGTTAAAGCAAATCAATGTGGGGTGTTCTAGTTTTCTCCAGATAAACATACCAAATTCTCTCTTTTACACTAGATCAAACATTTTATCTATTTAATAAACTTCAGATGTCAAAAAAATATTCCCTTAATAAAATACAGTCATTCAATCTAATGTTTTGATTTTAGAACTGCTGTCCCAATTAAAAGAGTATAAATGAAGGGGGATAGATATATATATATATATATTTATCTCCTAAGAAAAGGTTCCACAACTCTAATCATGCAAATATAGTAGAGTTTCCACTGCTATTCTAAAGTTAGACAGGTTTTCTATCTGGCTAGGTAGTGAATACAGTTAAAAGTTATTTTTAATATGGTCCAAAAGCTTGGCTATGACCAATAACTATACTGTTGAATTCTGCGCCGGTTCAATGAGTTATGTTTGCTCTTCCAAAAACAAGGCCTCAACAATATATAACAATTCAAGCTTAAGTCTGCCATTTCAACTGTCTGCAGATTGTTTCCTGCAATTTTTAAACACAATAAAAATATTTACCAGCATATATAGAAATCATAGCTATTCCAGAAATACAAGGGTTTATTTTTATAATACTTTATTACTATAGTGGTCACTTCGGATATTTTGGAGCACTGCTTTTTATACAATAACATGCCATTTATACTCAAAGTATTTTGATACATGTTTAAATTATCCCTAGATATTTTTAGCAGTTTTGTATATTATAGTTAATCTTACCTAAAGTTTCAACAATTGGTAATTTTTTCACAATGGCCTGTTTCTTAACCATTCTCATGACACCAAGAGCCAATGTTACTGTTACAACAATTGGAAGACCTTCCGGGATGGCAGCAACAGCTAAACTGCAATATTGAGAGGATGTGTTAATTAAGTTATATGTCAATATTAAATTCAGAAAAAATGACTTATACAGTTAAGTTAAAACAGAATATTGACACATTTCACGAATAACTGCATTCAAAGAGGACTGGGGAGCTGACAAGTGTTTTGCTTCCTTTCTTTGAAATTTGAGGTTTCTAAAGCAGAAGCATATTGATAATCCAGAATTAATTCAAGTAGCACTGCCTAACTCTGAAATGTTTCTTGAGATTACCACAACTTCCAAAACTGTTTTCTCTGTATTACAGCAAGCTTAGAATTTAACAATCTATATGCAAAATTGGGATTTTTTTCACTTATTTGCACAGAGACAGAATCTATTCAATACATGGCAGTCCTGAATGTAAATTCTATATTTCATGATGTTCTTTAGGAAATGAAATCTGTTTTTTATACAATATAGTGGACATAGAATAAGAATCTTACCTGACACCAATGGTAAACATGTCAAGGATATGTTTTCCTTGCAACCAACCAACTAACATAATTACTCCTATAAAAATAAACAGAACTTATAAACATCGATCCTTGTCCTGATATTAATACCCTTTCCCACAATGCGTCCCTAACATTTACAATCAATAACTTAATTGATTCCTTACCAATTATACCGAAAGAATACAAGGAAAGCTGCTTCCCTAGTAGATCCATGCTTCTCTGCAAAGGTGTCTTTGGTGCCTTTATTTAAAAAGAATTGTCAGACTGATATTATTAAACTCATTGATTTGCTGAATTTGCAGAGTTGTTTCATATTCACTGAAATCATGCTAAAATTAAAGGATTAAACTGTTTTAAAGAATTCCTGAGAAAAGCCTTACACCTGAGAGATATGAAAGAAAATAAATTTAAATTATAAATTTAAATTCTAAATCCTAAAGAATCTAAATTCAGGCTACTATCCACTTCAAATTTTGTACAATGTTTTAACTCATTTCTGTACATCTGTATGCAATGATATAAACAATTTTAAGAGTATTGATATTAGTCTGATATGCAAGTTTGGAAAAAACATTTCTGCATATATAGCACAGGTAGACTGCAAATTATGGCCTCAATTTGGACTGGAACTTCCATCAGTAAGCAATGCAGTTATTAGGTGAATCACCATGTGGCCACAGAGTTTGGCAGTTCCAGTAGACCCAGTTGTGTTCCTTAGGCCAAGACAGTGCTATTATTAGGTAAGGATCTCATGCTTCTTCTGCCCTGTTGTGCTTGTCTTCACTTCAATTCCCCCCACCCTCCTATCTTCTCCCATCTCTGCCTTTTTGTGTGTCCTGCGCATCTGCTTCTCCCTGTCACTGCTGCATCCCACTGCCCACAGTTGCTATTTTCTTCCTCTTTCTGGTAGAGGGGGATCAAGGTGCTTGGCAAGACAATTCTGGGATGCACACAGTGAGAAATGGGAGAGCCAGTGGTGGTTTCCTGGGCTAAAGTGGAGGCTTTTTGGGATGCATTGTTGGGATGGATTTGGAAGAAAGGGAAGGACTTGGGGTGAAATCCAAAAATTTTCCCTACCGGTTCTGTGAGTGTGGCTTGGTGGGTGTGGCTTGGTGGTCATGTGACTGGGTAGGCGTGGGTGGGTGGGCATCTCCAACTCAATGTCACTCACGTCAACGGGTGCCTCGCCTCTCCTGGCCCCTCCCCTCCCAGTAATTCCTTGTCAAACCAGCCTCAATGTATCTATAGTTTTGTAAAAATGTCGACTTTATTATCTACATACTATATATGTGTGATAGGCAACAGGCTTTTAAGGAGCTGCCACAAAGAAGGGGGGGGGGATGTATTTTCCAAAGAAGCAGAAGGCAAAACAAGAAGCAATGGATGGAAACTGAACAAAGAGAGAAGCAACCTAAAACTAAGGAGAAGCTTCCTGACAGTGGAACTCCTTGTCTCCAGAAGTTATTGGTGTTTCATCACTGGTAGTTTTTCAGAAAAAACTGGACAGCCATTTCTCTGAAATGGTATAGGGTCCCCCTCCAAAGTCCCTTCTAACTGCTATTCTGTTATTTTGACATCTTTCCCAAACCCTCCACTCAGATCCAAAAGATGGCTGTGATAGATGATCAGAGCTCCTGTTTTTTATGTGCAACACCTTTAGTGTTTAGGATCAGAGCTAAGTTAGTTGCTTTTCTATTAATACATAATCCTTAAAAGGGCTCTCCTGTAGGGACCCCGCAAGTTTGGGAAAGAGGCATAGACAGAAGTGGTAAATTAAATAGTGGGTGGATGACGCATGTGGGATTGTTACTTAAGGCCTGCCACCAGATGATTTTGCTCCAATCCACAGGAAAATCAGAATAAACACACAGGGAAGACTTCACTAGAAAGGGCTTTCTTTTGCTCCAAGAGAAAATCAGAATAAAGAACTGGAAAAGCCCTCACAGGAAGAGGCTTTTTTGTTCTGCTCTGGAAGAAAATTAGAAGACACAGAGAAATTTTCACTGGAAGAGGCTCTCCTTCCAGATTAGCCCTGTAACTTTCTGCTTCTAAGAAAGTGGAAAGTAAGGTGGGGGAGAAGAGACAATTCCAATTCACCCTTCCAGCAAAACAAACTTCTGGGGTAAGGCAGGGAGTGTCCACCAGCTATATTGTCTGAGTTTCTCAAGCCCTGAGCTGATTTGCAGCTTTGCAACAATTTAAGAGGACCTGGTAACAAGGTGATAATTGCTCTTGGCTGAACACCCAGATATCTCATTTAAGCTAGTTAAGAGCTGTCGGAGGGAAAGTAAAAAAAAAAAAGTGGCAAAAAGTGTCCGTTTATTATTCTATTGTGTTTGCTTGCGTTTCTGTTTCTTAGCTGAGGCCAAATGAGACTAAGACCAACCATCAGCTGTTTCTTAGCTCAGCTGTAGCGCAGCAATCCACTCTGCTGCTCAAATCAGCTGAATTAATAAACAACAGACTATAGGAGAGGTGAAAGGAGGGGGGAAGCAGATGGGTGGGGCCAATCAAAATTTTCCCTACCAGTTCTCCAAACCAGTCAAAATTTTCCCTACCTGGACACCAGAACCGGTCCAAACCGGCTAAATAGCACCTCTGGAAGGACTGTAGGCTTCCAGGAGTGCAGTGTACCCTCTGCAGCTCACACAGCATCCACCTTTGCCAGGGAACCGTTCCCTGCCCTCAATGCATGCATCCCAGCGCTGCACCCTCACACAGCACCCAGACCACCAGTAGGAGAAGAAAGATGGCAAAGATTAGCCACCAGTAGTGGGAGATAAGGTGGCAGGGGCAGCAGAGGTAAGTGGTGGAGTGCAGGGCTACCCAAAAGAGCAAAGATAGGGGAGATGGAGAAAGAGATGAAGCGCCCCTGCAGTCATAAGTCTGGGTGGGCCCAAATTTTGATAATGTGACTGCAAGGGCACTGCAATCAAGCATGAATTGTAAATCCTTTTATTCAATAATATTCTAACAGTCACTGAATGAATGGTTATAAATTGATAACTAGTCAAGGTTTATATTAGTTAGGGTTTACATTAATATTATTTGTGAAATATTACTTACTTCTTCTGCTTGCATCATTTTGAAAACCTCACCAAATTCAGAGTTTTCACCAGTTCCAATAACTATCCCCTACAAAACAGAAGCAAAAAGATTAAATTGTTTAAAATTGCTCTATTCAGAAAGTCAATTGAGTACAAGCCTTGTACAAACAAGTACTCAAGGATTCTGAACAGTTAAAGCAGAACTAATCTGTGTTGACTAAACTTCCAAACATATTCTTAGAAATATAAAATGTACACTACAAAATGTAATCAATATTGGTCCAGTCTAGTATTCTTTGCAAGAATCCCAGCAACAAAGAAGCAGTAAGTGACTCCACAGAATCTGACACACAGAGATCCATTTACGTTCTTAGTTGCATTGATTTAAACATTATTCATTAAATAAATATATATTTCAATTGCTATGACCTATCTAAATTAAAAATAAATATATTTAATACAAAGTTGTGAACAATTCATTTTTCAATACTTTCAGTAAATTACAAACAGGCAATTGAAAGTATTCATAATATATTTTCCAGCACACAAAGTAAAGAAAATATTTAAAAATACATATTCTATCTCTGATCTATTTTTTTAGAATTAGTTTAATAACCTTTGAAGAAAATTACCTTGGCTTTTCCACATCGAACAAGTGTTCCCATAAAAGCAATATTGCTTCTTGATGTGAGATCTCCATTCATAGCAGCTGGTTGGGGAGAAGTGCATTTAGAACACGGAGTTGTCTCACCTGTCAAACTCGATTCGTCAATAGAGAGATCAATTGCCTTTGAGAGCAAACAGATAAAATTAAAAAGTTATATTATGCATTCTACTTTTTTTAAATGGTAGGGGCTGTATTCAACAGTTTGAAACAACTGTTCTATTAGGGGATGGGGCATGTTAAGCAAAATGGAGATATTGCTTAAAGAAAGTCCTTTCATTTGAATTGCCCAATGTTGTACTTATATTACATGTTCCAGAGTAATTTAGTTTAGGGTTCATCTCCTTGACTTTATATTATTACGTATATTAAATTTATTATATTATTAACAAATCATACTACAGAAACAACAGAAAAATAACATGTATAATCAGAATTCAGGTAACGCATTACTTTCGGAAACAAATTCTATCTTTGAAAGTTTTTCACTTTCACTTTTTCACTTATAATACATAATAATGCTGTTCACAATGAGTTAGCTTTTTAAGATGATTGAATAAAATTAAAACTACCTAGTTGGACATCTTGGATTGATAGTGAAAATCTCTACAAACATTCTCTCTTGAAATATAAATGGTATCTTTTGAAAATAATCAACAATTAACTCATCTAAGCATCCTAAATTAAAACCTTAGATAAGTATCATTGTTCCCCAATTATTTACAAGTATAATCACATCTGATATTTCCAGGGTCACTTAAAACCATTAGATGAAAATGTAATAGAATTGGATTATCAATAGTCACAAAAGAAGCATAAGATAGCTCTTACAAAAGGAGGATTTACACTTTTACTTGATACAAAATTATAGCATTCAGCTGTTAAAATTGGTTTATGACTACACGTTGTTAGAAATTTAAAGAGAGGTCAGTTCTATTATTTACTAAGTCATTGATTTACCTCAAATAAGCGCAAATCTGCAGGAACTCTGTCACCCACTGATAGACAGACAGTGTCTCCAGGAACTAAGTCTCTTGCAAGTGTATGTTCTACCCTTCCTTCTCGAACACTGGAGAGACATAAATAGATAAAAACGTAACAGAATATATTATTCCTTCATATTTATTTTAAGAATTAAAAAGATCTTTAAATTTAACAGCTAAATACTGTAAAACCACAATGTACATTATTCCCATCCTGATGGTATTCTAAAAAGCCCTAAAGACCTGTAGAGGTAGATGGGAACGACCTTGGAAGACAGGAGGAAGAGCCACAGACTAGGCAATTGTCATGCAAAAGGTATCTCAATCTACAGAAACAGAGGGGATGTGGGAAGCATTTTAGATTAGACCCCCTACTAGTTTTCCAGGGAATAGAAGGAAAGGAGGGGAAGAATACTTTTGATTGGCAAGATTTTGAAAATGTAACTTTACAGTAAGGATAGAGTATCTATATGCTTCTTCACTGGACTACCTCATATGGCTAATAAGACTTGACTATTTTCCAAAGCTTTGGGTTAAAGTGATTGGAACATGTCAAATACATTTTAATGTATAGGTGTTATTGACCAGATTTATAATTTTATTCTCCCTCCTCTTTTTAAAAAAACATTTCTATTTATATTGCATTTTCTACCTTGTTTAGTTTTATATAAAGTATCCAGATTCAGTCTGGGGTTATGCAATGCCTACATCTAATAAATTAAAACAAAATTCAGGTTATAATCTTTGACT
Source organism: Ptyas mucosa (assembly GCA_012654045.1). Classification (NCBI taxonomy): domain Eukaryota; kingdom Metazoa; phylum Chordata; class Lepidosauria; order Squamata; family Colubridae; genus Ptyas; species Ptyas mucosa. The sequence continues at coordinate 114,496 of WNWU01013131.1, forward strand.
AGCCTTTATGTATACTTCTGATTTGCTATACTAAACATCTTCCCTTTCAGATGTTATTTGTTCCATTTCATGTAGAAATTGAGATTGAAGTTCATCAATATGAACAGAAATTAAAATGCCAACTATTTTTTCTCCTTTATTAAAATTCCTTTGAAATTTGTATCATGAATGTAGAATATTAAAAATATAATGTGTTTTTTGCACAATGATTTTTTCATATCTATAATTTGTCAGATTTTTTTAATGAAATCTATTGTACAGAACTAAAGCTATGGTCAGGTGCCATTTTATGGAATCTCTATAAAAATATAATTTTAGAGAGGATTAAAAGTAGGTTTGTGTGGACTCCTACAAATTGATGGAACTTAAGCTATGCATGTCTGAATCCAGCTGAGTGTAATTTAATAGCCATAAAATCTAGCAATTGTTTATACATAAATGATACAAACCTTAAAAATATTATATATTTGAAAGATTGTATATTTTTATTTATAGAATTATTTCTCTGTTCATATGCATTTTTTCAACAAACTAGATTCCCCCTTCATCTGGTGGCTCAAAAGTGTCTGCATTCACTATTCTTTCAATGAGACAAGAACATAAAAATCTGTCATTTAAAAAACCACCGTTCATAACTTATTTTCAAAAAATATTTCATACTATTCTTCACTGTTATCTTCAAATGGGATTAGAGTTTACAATTAAATTGAAATCATCAAAATACTTAAACAAAAGCCAGTTCAAATAAATCACAGGTTTAGCCATTCTGCATAATATGAATTAGATGTGCATCTTCAGACATGTCACATACATCTAAAACCAAAATAAGTTACTCCTTACCAGTGACATCCTGGAGGTACAAGTTTACTCAATTCTTCAAGAGATTTTTCAGAACGATATTCCTGCAAATACAAAGCATGAAATTAGAGACCAGACTTTGGTATATGCACAAGATTTGTGAATGCCTATGCTTCTGTAGTTGATCTGATATTTTCCACATGTGCAAAATTATTAACTGATTTTTTTCCCCTAAGGGAAAGGATTACATTTTCAGCACAAAATTTAATTGTTATAGTGGATCTTCCCAGGTCAGCATAATCATAGAACAGCTGGGACTTTCTCATGGCAGCTGCCTGCCTTCTTTGGAGCAATCAATGTGACTGGTTATGGAGTGAACTGCCCAGCTCATCCCATGTAACTTACACTGATTTCTCCACTCCAGAAAGCTCTTCCACGATTTGGGTAAAGAGGTCAGTAGACTGCATCACTGAATGCTATTACAGCTTCCAAAAGATCAGTCATGATTCATTTTAATTACTTGACTAGAACTATGAGCAGTGTTAGCATTCCATGACATAATCAAGAAATGACATCCAGAAGTTTCGTGTAGCACTAGTATCCTGTGTAGATTCTTATACAGTGGATATTACTATAACTTGTATTACATGCCTATTAGCAAAAGTGGTATCTGTTGATTACCAAGTGTTGATAAACATCATACTACATTTGCATCAACTATGGAAATAAAAAGATGCTGCTTAGAAAACTGCTATAGGTGAACCTGGAGGAATTTCTCATGGGAAAAAGAGAATTACCCTAAATTCTGAGGATTAGTCTCCAAATTCCCAAATATTTTCGTTGTTAAATTTTATTATCCAATTTGGGGCTAGAATGGAACCTGAGAACTATTTTTCAGTTTTAATTAGAATGTACTTTTTCAGTGCTGTTATAACTTTGAACAATCATTAAATGAACTGCTGTAAGTCAAGGACTACCCTGTTTCCCCTAAAATAAGACATCCCCTGATAATAAGCCCAATCGGGCTTTTGAACGCATGGCAATAAGGCCAAGCGCTTATTTCAGGGTTCAAAAAAATATAAGACAGAGTCTTATTTTCGGGGAAACACAGTACCTGTATATGCATGTATAATATGTCTGTGTGTGTGTGTGTGTGTGTGTGTGTGTGTGTGCATACATGTATATCAGTGGTGGGTTTCAAAATGTTTTACTACTGGTTCTGTGGGTGTGGCTTGGTGGGTGTGGCATGGCTTGGTGGGCATGGCAGGGGAAGGATACTGTAAAATCTGCATTTCCAGCCCACTCCAGGGGAAGGTTACTGCAAAATCCCCATTTCCTCCTGATCAGCTGGGACTTGGGAGGCAGAGAATAGATGGGTGTGGGGCCAGTCAGAATTTTTACTACCGGTTCTCCGAACTACTCAAAATTTCCGCTACTGGTTCTCCAGAAATGGTCAGAATCTGCTGAAACCCACCTCTGATATGTGTGTGTGTGTGATGTATGTATGTATGTATGTATGTATGTATGTATGTGAGAGATACAGATTTACATCAATAACCTGGATAAAAAAAGTATATCAATATTTTCCCAATTGTGAGACCTATCCCAACATATTATCAATAGGTTGCAAAAGGAAATTCTTCTTTGTGAGACTTTTCTTTATTTCAGCAAGCAAAATGTTATTACAGTATCAGTAAGTTTAGTCCCTCCTTTCCTGTATACTCTACTGAATATATATTTCAATACATATGTCTATTTTGAATCAGAGATACAAACACATTAAAGGGAAAGAAAATAGGAAAAGAATCAACCTACAAATAAACTCTTAAATGTTTTAATTGTCATAACAATTGTAAATACATAACAAATAGTGATTAGAAAGAAGCAAATGAGAAATTCTTACCTGAACAAAGGCAACTGTAACAACAATAAGTATTGCCTGTATGAAAGATGATAAATGCTACTTATAATATATATTTTAGCATCTAAGTAAATATGCAAGTTAAATACTATCCAGAAGATATTAGGAACCAACTTTAAAAAGCAGACAACTTCAGTTACAATTTCAGTTAGTATTCCATTATTACTGAAACAAGTGAAAAATTAATTATATTGTCATTATGTAAAAGAACAGAAAATGTAATGAATTAATTCTGGGATCTTTTAGACTACATCATTATTCACATACTATTTTTTTAAAGTCTCTTAGACTTATCACCATTTCAAATATATTTGAGTTTTCTCCAATGTGTCTAATAGTATTTTTACACAAAAGGCAAAGTTGGGGACGTATCATTAATGGATGTACGCTATGAAAACCAAAAACTTTTCCAAGATTTTGTTTACCGATGTCCAGACGAAGATTTGTTTTCTTATCTAATATCATTGAAAAGAAAAAAATCCTGAACAAATGAAAAATACGTAAATTTTCTCCTTTTATATCACCTATTTCTTAAGCTAAATTAAATATTGTAATTTAGTAAGATACAACATTTAAATTCCAAAAATTAGTACTATGCAAAACAATCATACATGAACCATTCCATGATGATTCCAGATAATCTGTTCAGATTGAAAGCTCTTGGTCCAGGCATAGGCAGAAGTATTAAGGGAGAGGCAAAATAAGTAAAGTTAAGGACATTGGTCTCATGAGTCAAGGACTCATGCCAACTAAGAGAAGAAAGGGAAAGGAAGGTTATAAGAAGACGAGGAAGGCTGGTTGGATAGCCATGCCAATGTCGTTAGGGTCAGTTATATTATAACCAATTCTCTTTAGGCTTCTTTTTTAATCTTTCCTTAGCTGCTGCTAAAATCTTTGGGTAGGCAGAAAAAGAAAAGTGCTGGGTAAAAGTGGAAGGTGGAGTAAACACATAAGTTGGAAGCTATGTATATGAAGCCATGGTAAGGAAGGCAGAAGGCAGGACTGGAAATATTTGGCCAGGATGGGTCAGTTCAATATGCTGCACTTAAAGACAACAGCAACAGTGGTTAACATAAAATAGTGTGCAGGTAGTCCTCAAGTTATGAATGTAATGGAGAATGTAATGGAGTCCAGAGGGGTTTGAGGATGGCTTCGGCAACAAAAAAGAAGTGCCGGAGGGTTGCACACGCCCTTCAGGGCCTCCTTTCTTGCCGTCAAAATGACATCACAATTTGAGGATTGTGTCCCTGTAGGCTTCAGCAGCCCTTTGCAGAAAGCCTTTGCCGGTAGGAACAGAGCTTCAGAGGGGGGAATCTGCCCCTCCCAAGCTTTGCTGGTGCCGACGCAATCTCCCTGCAGGCTTTAGCAAGGAAACGGCAAACGGAGGAAGGCCTGAAGGACCAAAGCCTTCCCTCCGTTTGCAAATGTCCAGGCCTCAATTCACAGAGAATAGAAGTCTAAAGTGTGAGATCACGCGACATCAGTAGCACAAGATCTTGCATGATCTCGCAGTACATTAGGCTTCTGTTCTCTATGAATGCACCTAAAATCTGAGGCAACAAAGTAGGCAAAGAAACCACAACAAAGAGATCTTTGCAAGGTAAGTGAGTCTCCACAGGCTGTGAAGACCCGGTGGGGAAGTGTATAGGCAGGGTAAATGTTGCAGAGCCTCTTCAGTCGTTCGTAAGGTCAAACAATTCCCATGATGCTGCAACATTCGTAATTTCGGGACCTGTTTGTGAATGCTAGGGGGTGCTTATTGCTTAACTTCAAACATTCTCTAAGGGAACATTCATAACCCAGGGATTACCTGTACTGGCAAAATGTGGTAGGCAATCAGGCTGATATAGTCAATGCAGAGGAGAAGGGGAAATATAGCTAACGTACATAAGCCTTGCCCACCTCAAAAGTTCTAGAATTGATTTAAACTATATTCAAATATTATTGTGATAGAGTTTCCATTTTAATAGGTGTGCAAGTTAACAGTATCTTAAACAGCTTTGTCTTATACAGGAGAATCAGATAATTTTTTAGAAAAAAAGAAGAGAACGAGACCAATATGACTACTGCTGCTACTGTATAGCTTCATACAATCGATATATCACTGATCAAAGGAGGAATATAGTTACATGAAAAGAAATGTAGATTCACAGAGAATTTGTATCTCTTTAAATTTAAAGACCTTACAATGGGAACAGCATAGAAATATTTTTAATGTATTTAGTAATAGTCAATGATTTGGAAATTTTACTTTGCCCTGTATACAATCCAAAACTTACAGAAAAAAGGCATCCTTAAAATTCCAGATGTACTGTACATTCTTAATATATATCTGGTCTTTAAATACAGAGAAAACTGAGCAGACACCATTTCTTAAAACTAGTTAAAATGCATGTTTCAATAAAACATATGATGTGGAATGGACAAAGCAATTTGGGATGGCAAGCAATTCCATTTGATCTAAAGCAAATATTTTTTTTAAAATAGCTGAGAATATCTAAATAGATACATATAGAGGGCTGTGTTTATTCAGCATGGACCTGAAACAGTGGCCCTCTAGATGTTACTAGAATTACATTTCTCATTATTTATAACCATTGGCCATGATGGATAATGTTAAAGAAAGTTTATCACAGGTTCTATATTCTTCATTTAAATGCAAAATGACAATCTTACCACAGTGATACTGACGGCATCATCAAATTGATGCATTATAACACTGATGACTGCAGAAGCCAGGAGGAGCATAATCAGAGGATTTTTAAACTACAGAGAAAAGGGGGGGAAAATCAGAAATATCTTGGAATAATAAAGAAAATTCCTTTTCCTATTACATCAACAATGATGGTAGCTTTATGGGAACAATGTACCAGAAAATAACTCCCAAGTCCTAATGTCCTAATGCCTCAAATGAGGGGGCCTTAAGAGATATTATTAAAAATGTAACTGTGATGGATTTTAATATGTTTTATTAATCAAATGTAATTAATACATCTCTAAATAAAATATTTGAAGAAAAGTTTTATATCGGTAATCCCCAACTTACAAGAGTTCGTTTAGTGACCGCTCAAAGTGAAATGGTGACTTATGACAGTATTTCACACTTAAAACCATTACAGCATCCCCATGGCTACATAATCAAAATTCAGATGCTTGGCAAAAAACTCATATTTATGATAGTTGCAGTGTTCCAGGGTCGTGTGATCATCTTTTGTGACTAGTAAAGTCAATTCATTTAATAATCATGTTACTAACTTAACAGCTGCAGTGATTCATTCAAAAACTGTGGCAAGAAAGGGCGTAAAATGGGGCAACATTCACTTAACAAATGTCTCTCCTAGCAACAAAAAAATTGGGCTCAATTGTACTCATAACTCGAGGACAACTTGTATGCACTTTTGTTATTAATCAGAATTTTATTTAGAAATATAATCATCACAAATATTTATTTAAATAAGCCTTGAAAGAAGAGAAGAAAAATTCAAAGAATCCAATTCTAAAGTCACCTGAGTAGTGGGTGGATCTTAGAAGATTAAATCAGCTGGAATACATTTCTCTATTTACCACTATCATACTACCACATCATTAGCTAATTTTGATCCCATCATTTCTTAGCTTGCATGAGTATAAGACATACCTTAGTTTTTGGGAGGAAAATAAGAAAAAAGCTGATTGGTGAGTGGATTGGCCTCCAGGAATACCCCCACTCAGCTGTTTCCAGAGGTGAATTTTAGCAACAGGTTCTTGGTTGTGAGCTCTGTGCCTTGCTTTATTTTTCTGCCTCTGAAACTTCTGAAACTCCATTTCACAAAAAACTTTTTTTCCGCCTCCGAAACAGAGCTTCAGAAAAAAAGGGCTTTTTTTCTGAACCTTCTTTCAGAGGCTTTTTTTCTGAACCTTCTTTCAGAGGCTTTTATTCTGAAGGACTATCTGTACTATTGGTATGTAGATTAACCTCTTCTAATCTGTTGGTTATTGTGTCATTCTCCAGATTTGTTAACATAGTTTGATTAGAACCTTTACTGATTCTTCTTTTGTTGCTTACCATATTATTTTAGATAAAAACCTTTTAGAGGCTTTTTTTCTGAAGCTTCTTTCAGAGGCTTCTTTCAGCCTCTGAAATCTCCATTTGTGAGTCTGGACGGGTCTACATTCGGAATATAAAACGCACCCAGATTTTCACTCTCTTTTTTGGGGGAAAAAGTGCATCTTATACTCCGAAAAATACAGTACTTAATAAAAGTGTTCTTGGAAAAGATTCTTACCTGAGAAATATATTTTTTCCATAGTGGTTCATCTTCAGTAATATCAAATTCATTCCAACCATGAAATGCCCTTCTATGGCAAACTTCACAATTTTTCAAGCCATTCTGAATATCAGCCTACAAAATATATATAGATATGTATTTTAAGAGATGTATTTAATCTACACATTCATATGAATGTATTCTTTCTGTACAATCAAATAGCAAAATTCCATAAAAGCTATATTGTGGGAATACTATACCTGGGTAAAAGCCTTTCACCTAATCTTGTTTCATAATTGTGTACTTTAAGAATCAGAATGACACAGTAGAAGTTCTATTATTAAAACAATGAAGACTTATTGCTGAATTGCTGGATTTTTACTAACAAATATGTTTGTTTTCTTCTACTAGACTGGGTTTCAGCAACCTGTGGCTCTGGAGCCACATGTGGCTCTTTGACCCCTCTCCTGTGGCTCCCTGTTGACTTGGTCATCCAAGTTGCTCTCTGCCCTGAGACACTGGCCCAATCCAGCTGTGGCTGACGCCAACCTCACTAACACAAGGGCTAGAGGGTGAGAATGGGATCTCCGAGAACTGAGGCTTGTACCAGATCCAGCTGAAGAGAGTTCGCAAGACGAGATTTTGGGACAGTGAAATCGCCTTACTTGAAGCCTTCCACCAGCTTGAAAATGCCTTTCACACCATTCCAGTCTCGGCACAAAGAGCATTTACAAGCCAATGAGAGGTTTCAAGCAAGGCAATTTCGCTGCCCCAGAGTCTCTTCAGCTTGCAAATGCTTTTCATACTGTCCCAATCTTCCTCTGCACTCAGGGAGGGAGGGCAAGGGGGAGAAATTGGCAGCGCTGCCACCAACCATGACTTTCCCATGTGGGGGTAGGGCAGTCCCAGTGAAATGGGGCTGTGAGGCCAGGCTGGCAAGTGGGACATGGAAGCTCTGATGCGGGTGCAGCTATCTACAAGTTGTGGTGGCCATCCAGGCCTGAACGCGGTCAGCCTTAGATCCGACCCGCGCGGCCACTCTGGAACCAGCAAGAGACAACCCCACTGCCTCCGCCCAGCCCCCTGGGCATGCACACAAAAGATGGCGAGCATGCACGTCCTGGATTAAAGGGGAGCACTCAGAATGCAGTCAGCGTGTGGGATAAGACGGAAGCCAGGGCCCATGCGCGCTCACCACCTCCTGTAGGCCTCTCAAGTCAGATCTAAGGCTGATTGCATTCAAGCCTGGATGGCTGCAGCTGGGTTGTTAATCAGCGCCCGGTCATCCTGGGCTGGGCCAAGGTGTTGCGGGCCAGTCCTTTGTGGTTTCCAGGTCAGCTCCGCAGGCCAGATTCAACCACATCGAGGGCCAAATCGGCCAGCCGGCCATGAGTTTGACACGTGTTAAATTAAAAAACACTCAAGGGAATAGAAATTAGATGTTGTGACAGGCTTATAGGATCATATGACACTATATCATATACAAATTTTAGCAGTCTGAAAAACAAAAGTGAAAAAAGCAGATGTTCTAAATCAAATGTTCAAACCTATTTCATCCAATTTTGATGGCCTCCACTTCTTGTACAGATAATCCTTAGGTTATGACAGTAACTGGGACTAGAGTATGGGCAGGCAGACACTACAGCAGGGGTATCAAACTCAAGGCCTGCGGGCCACATCCACCCCACAAAGTGGTTGGATCCGGTCTGCACAGCCATCCTGGAAACTGTAAGGGGCTGGCCACATCGCTTCAGCCCGGCCCACACCATCTGCCTCTCTCTTGCGCCTCTGCCATCGACTACTAGCACAGCAGGCTGAGATAAGGGGGTGGGGCAGTTGCTACCAGACACCATCCTCTCTGTTTTTGCTTGCGGTTGGAGAGCAGGTCGCCCCTAGTTATCTCCTTGCCCCCCCCCCGCAGGTTTTGCCTTTGGCCCTTGTGTAGAGCCCATTCCCCTCACGCATCCAACGCACTTTGGCACTGTTGTGGACTGCTGCCACCACTAAGGCTGCCAGCAGCTCGAGCAGGTCCATTAGGCCGCTGCCATCACCGCCCAGAGTACTAGGCCCACCTAGCCCAAAGGAGGAGCCAACAGGCAAAGGTGGCCACCACGAGTGGGGAAAGCCAGATCCCCATTGGTGCCTTGGCTGCCCAGGCTCAGCCGGGATCATGTGCCTCTCCTTTGGGCAGGGCAGGTCTGCCAAGTGGCAGTGTAGTTGCCACCCAGGAGCTGTCAGGAGTAGAGACCCCCAATGACACACACCCTTCACAGGGGCTGCTCGGTGGGGAGAGCCAAGCCCTGCCCTGCAAGGCAGCAGCTCCAGAGCACTTTCAGGACGCTTCCTGGCCAACGCAGCTCCTTCAGACAGAGACCCTGAGGGTGCAGCCCCTTCCCTGGACTGAAGCAGCCCCATTGAAGGCAGCCTTCTGTCTTGCAGCCTCCCTGCCGCATCTCCATTCTGAGTTGAGAGTTGCAGGCAAATTCCCCGCTTGGTTGACATTCCCAGAAGGCGCAGCTCGGCTGTTTCAAGCACCACTGCAAAAAGCCTAGGAGGGTGAGGCTGAGGTGAGAGGAGCTGCCAATGGGAGCTCCAGGCCCTGCATCCCTTGCCCTCCAGGGCACCCAATAAACAGCAGGGTGAGTCAGCATGGCGCTGCCCAAACCAGTGCCTGGGGCTCAAAGGCCCACTTTCCGTGGAAAGGTCCTCTTCCTCCAGCCTTGGGACAGGCGCTGCTTCCTACCTCGCCACCTGCCACGCTTCAGGGAAGCCTGGCTGGGTGCCATGTGTTGGGTCTGGTAGCGGGTGGGGAAGCGCTGCATCTTTCCCCTCTCATTTGTGCTCTGCCTGCTGGTGAAGCGCCACTCTCATGCATTCAACACACCTCAGCACCATTGTGGGCGTCTGCGGCAGCCCGCAATACAGCTGAGGTGCACGAGGGGAACAGACTCCATGCCCAGGCCAAGGGCAAGACCCATGAGGCACTGACCTGCTCTCCAACCGCAAGCCAAAACAAACAGTGGGATCGAGTAAGCGAATCCAGTGGTCCGCATTTCATTCCTTCCCCAACTTCCATCTGCTGCTTGGACAGACAGCCCAGTGGTGGCAGTGGGCTCCAGAGCCGCAGCCTGGGCCAGCTGAAGGGCCAGCAGGCTGCAGCTGGAAACCATTCTCCACCCCCCACACAAAGGACGGCGAGTGTGCTATGGCCAATGGCTGCCAGCTGCAGCTGCCCCATCCCCTGCCTCACCTCACCTCACCTCACCTTATCCTGTGGATGAGCCTCCTGCCTCCTGCCCCACCTACCGGAGACCCCTGGATTCCCACTTCAGCCCCACCCAGCCCCCACAGGGACCACTCACATGAGTGACGTCAAGCTGGCTACGTCCCTGGGCCATACCCAGTCGGCCGCGACCACCTATGGCTATGGCCTTCCTCACCTCCCCAGCCCCCGAAGGACAACCACAATGCTGATTCAGCCCTTAATGAAATAGAGTTTGACACCCCTGCACTACAGAGTATGAGATCTACAGGCCACCTCAGGGCTCCTTGGGAGAAAAAGTGGCAAGAATAGGAATGACTTGCACCCTCCCGACAGCTTTGTCATAGACTTTGCTTGTGGGAAGTGTGCAGGGAAAGTTGCAAATAGTGATCACATGATCTTGTAATGGCTGCAACTTTAAGGACTGGTCTCCCTCCTGTAATGTCATTATAACTTTGAATGGTTACTGAACAAGTGTCATAACCCGAGAATTTCTAAAGTTATTCCCACGTATACTGCACCCCTCTAGCCTTGTCATATTATTATTATATAGGAAGAATATGACCTGTACAATGACTGTACAATAAAGATGCATACATTGTTACAGGTTAAAGTCTAAGTACTTGTAATTAATCAAGATATTAAGATTGAAGTAACTAAAAAGAATCACTATAAGATACTGCAAGCTAAGGTCTATATCAAATTGCAGCAATGGACTACTGATGTGTATTGTCAACATTTTAATTAAGCCTTTTTTGACAAGGACTTTCAACCAATTTGTGGTCAAAGATTTTGGAATTCTTCTGTTTATAATATAACTTCAGAGCCTACCCTTCCCTCCTGAACAACTTAGTTTTGTTAGGATGGTTACTGATACTTACTCATGAGTTGTATGAGAACACCTATCAGATAATATTTATTGGAAATTAAGAAGCAACATAACATAGGGCAATTGTTGGCAGAAATTCCAAAAAGTAAAGGTTAAACAAGGAAGCATTTTAGCATTTCTATCTCATCATTATATAGGTTCATTCATATGCAAGTCATGTTAAACATTTGGTTGTATGTATCTAAAGAATATGGTTGACATCACTCAATTCTTCTATACACATGATGGTCATTATGTTCTGACTTTCCTACAGATATCTGAGATGAGAGTTATTTCAATTATTTTATGAAACACATATGTGCTAACATCAAGGACATAGGTTCAATCTAATCTAAAGCAATTCAGTCTAATTTCCTACAATGTATTGTGATGCTAGGAATTGGTTAGTCTTTTCAGTGCATGGTTAAGTTTATTCCTATGTTTGGATTATTACTGAGAGAAAAAAAGCATATATTTTACTTTCTTTCCTATGAAAAATCCCTTGGCACACAAAACTGGCTCCAAAGCCTGGAGACCTTCCAAAGCAAACCAAAAGCACCTAGAAAGACAGAAGAATGGGAAATAGGTTCCTTTGTGCTTCCATTACAGCACCACTCTGAATCATCATCTTTTTTCTTTTAATAACCCCATAATCTATTGTGGGGTGGAGTCTGGGCAATTGACTGGAGCTAGCAAAGTGTTTCAAAGTTCCAAGACCTTCCAAAGAGGGTCCTTGGTGCTCTCCTAGCTTGGTGATTTTCTTGAAGAGGATTCATTACCAAACTAGTAACATTATCAGTGCTAGAAGGGAGTGGAGTTTATTCTTATATTTATATACTAGTAACTTACCCAGTCAGTGTTGATGATTCACTTTCCAAAGTGAATCAGAAAATGTGCCCATTTGCAAATAAAATTCATTGATTCTATTCTGATTTTAATAATACTTGAACAAATGAGCAGTATAGATCAGTGCTGAGTGGGGAATTCTGGAAGTTGAAGTCCATACATTTTAAACTAGTCAAAGTTGAGAAATACTGGTCTAGATTATTATACTAACAATACAAATAATAGATTAACTTGTGATTAGTATGTTTAAAAATGGCAGATAAACAAGTTTGTTTAAAGCGGAGCTAGGACAACTCGCTGCAGCCGACTCACCACAGCTGACCTGCCATGGGAGAACTCAACATGGGATAACTCAAAAGAGGTGAAGTGAATTGCAGCAGGCCTTTAAGTTTGGATCTTCTCAATTTAAAAGTCCTCAAGGCTGGGTGCAATTCATTTGTCCCTCTCTTGAGTTACCCCTCATTGAATTTTTCCGTGGTGAGTTGGCTGTGGCGAGTCGACCATGGCAAGATGGCAGTGGCTAGTTAGTAGCAGCAAATTATTCCATTTCTTAAAGCAGCCCTTCCCATTCCTAGATACAATCAACAATCAGAACTAACTGAAATTATAGGAGTTATAGTAACAAATCTCTGCATCAAGCTGAGTATGATTGTTAAAAGCAAAATTCTTCTAGCAAGACTAAAACCACTTCTCATAAAAACTCAAAATGGATCTGCTTTATCTATAAATTTAAATTTAATCTGAATATACAAATCAGTATTTACCAATTAACTATAAAGAGGTAGTCTTTAACAATTTTTAGCAAACCAAAGCACTATTTGAGCATCATAAGGAAATAGATTAACTAGCAAATTATTAATTGATCAGACATATGAAGTTAACAAATACTCAAGAATATTAAGAAAATGTTCTTACATATTCAAGTTGTTATTTACCTTAAGAATGCTTGCCACTTCGTTGACTGGTAATTCACTTGCTTTTTTGGAAGTTAGAACAGGAATCATTATTTCATTTTCATCCTTAGGCAGCTGTTGAAAATGTGCAACCTAAAAAACAAGGAGCTATCCATATCACTAGATACCATAGTTCACCTACTCCAATAAGTTACAAAAAAGAATATCTAGCAAAACAGAAATTACTATCAGTTGGAACTATGTGCTCCTTTTGATTTGAGTAATAACACTTTAGAACATTAAAAATACATTAATCTACAGTGAGTAAATTGTATCTTTTTAAAAAATTAAATCATATCCAAATTGTGTTATATATATTTATAACAATGTAAATTAAATATGCATTCTAATTAATTAGTATAATTTTTTTTAAAGTGATCAATTTAGTGCATGATACAAAAAGTTTTTTCCTGTCTAGTCATGTCTAACCCTAGGGAGGAGTGCTCATTTCCATTTCCTAGCCAAGGGAGCCACTTTATGCGAAGATACTTCCATGGTTATATGGTAATATGATTATAAACTGAGGCATGCAGAACCTTTCCCACCAAAGTGCTACCTATGTATCTACTTCACCCGCATTTGTTTGAATTGCTAGATTGGCAAGAGCTGGAACAAAAATGAGAGTTCACCCCATCAGGTGTACTTGGGTCTCAAACTGCCAACCTTCTGATCCATAAATACAGCATCTTGACCACCAGGAACAAGCTATTCCACTGATTAATTGCTCACACTGTCAGAAAATTTCTTCTTATTCTATGTTGGATCTCTCTTTAACAGGTTTCCAGCCATTACTTCTTGTCCTGCCCTCAGATAGCCTGGAGAATAAGTCAATCTCTTCTTCTTTGTGACAGCTCTGCAGTGTTGGAAGATAACTATCATGTCACTCCTAATCCTTCTCTTCAATAGGCAAGGCATACCTAGCTCCCTTAATTGTTGATCATATAATTTGGTCCCCAAACCCTTTATCATGCATTATTATGTTTTCAAAAATGGATTGGACACCATTTAACTTGGATGTTGTAAGGCTCCTACCTAGGGCAAGGAGGTAGACTAGAAGACCTCTCAGATCCTTTCCAACCCTATTATTCTATGATCTATGACAACATGGGGAAGTCTGTTTACTAGGAGATACTTAATGGATCTTCTTGGAGATAAATCTAAGCCTTTTTGAATTGGTTAACTGGATAAATCCGCTGAATTTTTTAGGGGTTTTGTTATGCTTACTATGGCATGCAGCCTTTAAAAAGTAACAATAACCAGAACAATCATAAAATTGCAATTATAAGAAGACAACCACAACCTAAAGAGCTCACTTAAATGTGCATAGATTAGGCCATCACAGACTGCTAACATAAAATTACTACCATGTTACCCCAAAAATAAGACATGTCCTGAAAATAAGGCCAAGCCTGATTTTTTGGGTGGGCCTAAATATACGCTCTCCCCTGATAATGTCCCATCTCTCTCTCACACACACACAGGTCCCTCACCACCCAACCCTCCCAAGGCAGCCACATCCCTGCAAACTCCTGCGCCCCCTGACTCTTTCGCTCCCCATGGCACCGACTGTAGACCTCAAGCACCTGCTCCTGCACCATGGTGGCAGGCCACCCGCTCTCACCTCCGCGCCCAGGCACCATGTCCACATAGCCCGCACTACCGAGCGCCCACCAGAGCAAGCATCGCCGCCCTAGGGCTTCCTTGGCAGTGCAGCCACCGGCAGCACAGAGGCCTCCATGCACAGCGGGCAGTCACGGAGGACTACAACGGCAGGCCTGGCATGTCCCACAGCTGGGCACGAGCCTTGGTGGAGATGGCTGGGGCGCTGCATGTGTTGCTGCTGCCACCACTGCCTGCAGGGGCCCAGCGGCCCCCTGCGGCCAAGCTCAGCCATGGGCGAGGATCATTGGCCATGGCTGTGTCGGCCGAGCTGTGTCTGTTGGGGCTGCCCTCAGTGTGGCTACCCAGCATCTCGCTGCTGGACACCTGGAAAGAGTAAACTGAACCTGTGGGAGGAAGGGAGGGTGGGCAAGGCTCCCTTCCCTAGGAAGAGTCTGGCCTGATCACTGTCCAGTCCAGTGACTCCCGAGGCAGAGACGTTTCCTGGGTGGGTGCTCTGGTCGGTCAGCGCTCGGTTGGGGGGACTGTAGGGCAATTGGAGCACTGGAGGAAAGCAGCAGAAGCAGCAGAAGTCTTTCTTTCTCTCTCCCAAACTCTGCCTCTACGGCTTCCAAACCCCAGCCAGGGCAGCAACAGCTATTGGAGTGTGCTTCCCACTCTATGGTGACAGCTGGAGCTGGACCCTGCAGGGAGAGCTGGCCCAGGCTGTGGCTTCCATGCAGGTACTAGTGGTGGGTGCTGGCGGCATTGGCTACAAGCTCAAGGACCTGGTGCTACTGGCTTTGCCCATATCGACATGGTGAGGCCTGGGAGACATGCAAGCGAGAGTTGGGGACAGGCACTAGCATGGTTTGGTGCTTTCGGGCCACTTGCATTCTACACACACATCCTGCGGGAGAGGAGGGGCTTAATGGCGGAGCGCGAATGGACTCTCTCTCTGCCAGATTCCTGGCTGTGAGTGCGCAGGCCGCTCGGGGCCTCCTGCACCCCCAAAATAATAAGACCCCCCGATAATAAGGGCAAGCCCTTATTTCAGGGTTCAAAGAAAATAACTCCTGCTGTCCTCTGCCAGCAAAAACGGAGCTCGGGAGGGCCACGCCATTTTTTCTGGTAGAGGCACCACAGGCTGGTCCATCACTGTTTCCATAGCAGTCCCGCGTGCCAGATCTAAGCACCATGGGCCAGATCCAGCCCTGAGCCTTGAGTCTGACACCCCGCTCTAGTTACTATTCCTTGTGAGTCCTACTACTAGAGAAAAGAATCCCTTCTAGTTGTTTTATTTCCACACACAAATACACTTTCTCTTACCAACACACACACACATATACATGCATACATACATATAAACATATATATACACATACATAGGTACATATATATATATATACATATATACATATACACACACACACACACACACACACACACACACACATATATATATCTGTATAAGGAATGTGAGAGGGCAGCTGTTGACTTGCCTTTTCAAGCCTCTCCCCAGTCAGCATAGCAGTGTTAGTTATAAAACCTGTACTGAGAGACAGCTGGATGTAATGTGTCTGTGTCTCTGTGTGCGCATATGTATGTGTGTGTGTGTGTGTGTGTGTGTGTGTATATATATTTGTTTTTTGAGGTTTTCGTGGATATTTGTATGTAGGTCTTTGGTTATTCGGGTTTTCTCCCGCGTAAAATTGGAAGTGTCTTGGCAATGTTTCGACGAAGTCTCATTCGTCATCTTCAGGCTGGTGTTCTCGGCTTCGTGCTTCCAGGAGCAATGTGTGATCGCAGCTGTTTCTTCCTTTTAACTGCCAGTGGGGGTGGGAGCTGATTGGGTGGGAGCATGGCTGTGTTCTGATTGGGTGGAGGTGTGCTTTGATTGGATGGGGGCCTGGCTGTGCTCTGATTGGATGTGGGGTTGGCTGTGCTCTGATTGGCTGGGGGTGTGCTCTGTTTGGGTGGGGGCTTGGCTGTGCTTGGGTTAGTCTGAGTTGCAGGGGGATTTGAGCTGGTGAGCTGCATTGCTGTTGTTTGGCTTCGCGTTCGTGGTCGTGCCACATCTTCGTGGTGGGTGTCAGTTTGCTTCATGTATGGATTGGAGGGGTTTAAAGTGGCCAATGATGCAGCTGTGGTCTGGCTTCTGGTCTGTGGTCGTGCCTCATCATTGGTGTGGGTCTGGGTTTGCTTTTTGCGTGGAAGTGTGGTGGTGATATCCTGTGTGGTTTTTGTGAGTGTGGGTCTGGTGTCATTCTTTGTGTTAGGGACTCGTTTGTCAATAAGGGCGGGTTTCCAAATGGCTGGTAGGCAGGAAGTATCATCTCGTTTATTCATGCTGTGTGGGCGTTTTTCTATCTCGATGGCTTCTCTGATTATTCTGTTGTTAAAGTGTTCAGTTTTGGCGATGGTTCTGGTTTTTTTAAAGTCAATTTCATGTCCTGTGGCTTTAAGGTATTGGACCAGGGAAGAAGTTGGTTCCTCTTTTCTGATTGAGTTCTTGTGTTCTTCAATGCGTGCACTTATTCTTCTGTTGGTTTGTCCGATGTATGTGGTAGGGCAAGTGGTGCATGGGATTTCATATACTCCTTGGTTTTCTATTTCAATTTTGTCTTTGGGGTTTCTTAGGATGGTGGAAATTTTTTGGTTTGTGCAGAATGCTGTCTTGATGTTGTGTTTGTGGAGGATCTTGCTAATTCTGTCTGTGGTGCCTTTTATGTATGGGAGGAGGGCTTTGCCGTTTTCTTGTTCTCTGTCCTGGATTTTAGTGGGGGTTTCTTTTTGGATTAAGTTGGTAATCTTATTTCTTTGGAATCGTCGAAACGTTGCCAAGACACTTCCAATTTTACGCGGGAGAAAACCCGAATAACCAAAGACCTATATACACACACACTTACAATATATATGTGTGTGTGTATGTGTGTGTTTCTTTTTCGTAGGTTTTATGTGTATTTCTCTTTAGCCAGGTTCTACCTACATAAACCAGGGAGGATACATGAGATGAGGGTGTGGCTAACTGATGAAGCCTTATAAGGCAGAAATAGATCTATCTTAGTCTCCCAATAGGCAGCAAAAGGTCTGCTGGCTGCCAGAAGAAGAAAAAAAAGCCCAGAAACTAGTGAATTGGGATTTCACTGAACTAGGGCTGCATAACATCTTGGTTTATGTAGGTAGAACCTGGCTAAAGTGAAATACATACATACATACATACATACATACATACATAACTAATTTTCACTTGTGTGAAAGATGCTTTGTGTAGATGCTTTGTGTAGCTAATGCATGTCCAGGCATATACTCACAGCATATTACATAACATGGGCATGCTTAGGCATGCTTAAGCTGGATGGATGCTGTCTGGAAAGACTATTAAAACAGCTGACATGGACAAAGGCTACTCATTTTCTTGGTGTCAGTTCCCATGTATTTTGATGTGATTGTTTCAAGGCAAACATTGTCTATTTACAATTTACATAACAAGCTGGTTATAGACTTATTATAGGATGATTAAGTAGTGACAGCATGAATATCTCACCAAGGCGAAAACAGCCATGATATACTATATTTTTCAGACTATAAGACGCACCAGTGTATAAGACGTAGCAAGATTTCAAAGAGGTAATCAAGAAAAAAAAAGTTTTTGCCCTCCCCGGCCCCCAAGAGCACTCTGCAGGCCTCCCAAACCCTCTGCACATCCAGTTTTTCATAAAAATGACACGTGCAGAGAGTTTGGGAGGCCTGCAGAGTGCTCCTAGGGGCTGGGGAGGGCAAAAATGTAACGTGTGGGGGGTTTGGGGAGCCAAAAACGGGGACATTTTTGTTCTCCCTGGCCCACAGGAGCACTCTGCAGGCATCCCAAAGCCTCTGCACGTGCCGTTCTTGAAAGGATGATTGGCAGGAAAATCCCCTCCCACCCCCCATCA
This sequence comes from Ptyas mucosa, assembly GCA_012654045.1. NCBI lineage: Eukaryota > Metazoa > Chordata > Lepidosauria > Squamata > Colubridae > Ptyas > Ptyas mucosa. The sequence goes on from WNWU01013131.1 coordinate 132,925, forward strand.
TGGTTTGATTTTGCTTGAGATGTGGGAGATGTGGGAGAGGAAGAAAGATCGGAAGCAGGCAGGGTGAAGAAAACTTTTTTAGAATAATCTCGGGGGGGGGTGGGTCCTGCCGATCTTCCTTTCAAAGGGGAGCCTTGCAGATGCACATCCAAACTGCTCCCTCCATGGCTTTGAAGCCTCTAGCCTTGCAAAACTGCGCAGGGAAGGCGGAGGTTTGCTTTCTCTCTCCCCCGCATCTCAAACAAAATCAAACTGTGATGGGGGGGGGATTTTCCTGCCAATCCTCCTTTCAAAGGGGAGACTTGCAGGCGCACATCCAAACTGGTCCCTCTGTGGGTTTGAAGCCTCTAGCCTTGCAATCCTGCAAGAGGGACGTTTACTCCAAAGCTACAGCAGAGCATTGCACTGGGAGGCCTCCATGGGTAAGATTGAGTTGCGTGTCTTGTTCCAGCGAGTGGGGTGCAGGCCGGGGGCTTGGGCCTGGAAGAGCGCAAACCGTGCTCGCCACCTGCTCCATAGCCACAAGGTGAGCTGCAGGAGAGGGGCCCTTGGCTGCGAGGTTGCCTGGCGCCATGGGAAGGGCTGGGGCTAGCAAGAGTCTGCTGGAAACATCTCTTGGCACTCAGAGGGACAGAACTCCCGGCCCTCGCTGGATCAGTTGAACCATAGGCCGCGATTAAGGGACCTAGCAGCCATGAGGTGACCGCACTCTGGCCTCCTGTACCTCAAAAAAATTAAGACACCCCCAAAAAGAAGCCCTAGCTGTTTTTTGGGGGGGTCAAAAGAAAATAAGACCCGATCTTATTTTCGGGGAAACAAGGTATAATAGTAATATTAAACATAATAATCCTAATAGTCATCAACATCATCATATTTACGTCTCTCTTATTTTCTATATTTCATTAAATTTCTTCTATGTCCCTATTTCTAAATTCCGTTTTTATTTTCCAACCATCGATAAAATAATTTCCATGTTGTGTAATATTCAGTTTGTTCTTTCTCCTTAATTGCAATTCTGCACATTCTAATATTTTCCTAATCACATTCTCATCTATAGGGATCTCTTCATTTTTCCAGTTTTATGTGAATACAATTCTAGCTTCAGTTAATACATGAATAATTAGATATGCATTCCCCTTACTATAGGTTTCAGGTAAAATCCCCAACAGAAATATTTCTGGTTTTAAGTCAATGTGCTTTTTTATCATCTTTTCCAGCCACGTATGTATTTTTGTCCAGTATTTTTTTGCTTCTATGCATGTCCACCACATATGATAGTAACACCTAGTTATCTGGTGGCATTTCCAACATTTAGCTGATTTATCTTTGCCAACCTCACCGGTGCAAAGTGCCAGCTATAAAACATCTTATACAAATTTTCTTTATATCCACTTGACATTGTTAATTTATAGTTCCTGTCCCATAATTTTTGCCATTTATCTAGTTCTATTGTGTAGCCAAAGTTTTTTGCCCATGCTATCATTGTCTCCTTCACTTGTTCATCTTCCAATTTAATGCCCAGTAAGTAACTGTAGGTTTTCTTTATCAATCTTTCTTCTGTCCCTGTTAATATCTTATCTAATTCCGTCAATTCTTTATAAAAACCGTATAATTTAACATCTTTCTCATATCTGGAATGTATCTGTACTTGTGAATACCATGCCATATCAATCCCTGGATCCAGGGTTGAAATCTACTTACCTTCCTTACCGGTTCGGAAGTGCACACGCGCCACGTGCACACACCTTCTGCGTATGCGCAAAACCTTCTGCGCATACGCAGAAGGTAAAAAAACATTATTTCCTGGTTAAAACCAGGAAGTAATGACACCTGGGCAGCGATAGCTACCGAATCGCCGAACCACAGGGAAAAATCGCTACCGGATCAGGCGATCCAGTCCGATCCAGGAACATTTCACCCCTGCCTTGATCACTCAGTTCTTGAATAAAAACCTCCCCCTTTTCATTCAAAATATCTTTATATCTAACAATATTTCTTATGTTAATAATGTTTGGGTGAATGAATGCTTCTATCATTGAAAGCCAAACTGGTATCCTCAAGTAGTGTTGCTCTCTGATCTTCTCCCATACTAGCAGCAACGTGTTCCTAATATAATGTCTTTGGAAGTAACCATGTATCTTACTTTTCCCATACCACAAGAAAGCATGCTAACCCACTTGCAAATCATGTCTCTCCAAAGTCAATAGTCTTCTATGCTTCAATACAATCCATTCTTTCATCCATATTAATACCGCTGTCTGATAGTAGAACTCCCAGTTTGGTAGTCCAAAGCCTCCTCTATTTCTTGAGTCCTGCAGCATTTTTAAATGAAATCTTGCCTTTTTCCCTTGCCAGATATATTTTAGTATTATTTTATTAAGTTCCTCAAAATATTTTTTCCTCAATTTTATTGGAATTGTTTGAAATAAGTATAGTAATCTCTGCAGTATATTCATTTTAATTGTAGCTATTCTTCCTATCAGTGATAATTGCAAATTTTTTCAGGACTTTAATTTGTTGCATCAGTTTATAGTAATTATCTTCCTTAATCATTACACATCTTGCTGTCAGCTGAATCCCTAAGTATTTTACTTTTATTAATCTGAATATCTATTCTCCTCATTAACTCTTTTTTATGTTTATCTGTAAAACGTTTCACTTAAATCTTAGTTTTCTCTTTATTTATTTTCAATCCTGCCACTTTGCCATATTCTTCTATTTTTTAAATTAATTTAGATCCTGTTTCTTGTGGATCTTCCAGAATGAAGACTAAATCATCTGCAAACACCTGTAATTTGTACTTTTCCTTTTTTATTTCCATATTTTTTATCTCTATATCTTGACTGATATTTCTATTTAATATTTCCAGTATCAATATAAATAACAGGGGAGACAAGGGACATCCTTGTCTTGTACCTTTTTTGATGCTAACCTTCTCAGTCATATCTCCATTTACCATCACCTTTGCACTTTGTTTATAATATATTGCCTTAATCATATTAATAAATATCTCCCCAAAGTCCATGTCTTTTAGTTGTGCTAGCATAAATTGTCAGTTCACATTGTCAAATGCTTTCTCTGCATCTAGGAAAATCAACGCCATTTGTTTCTCTGGATGCGCTTCATAATATTCCAATGTGTTTAAAATTATTCTCATATTGTCTCATATTGTCTTTGATTTGTCTCTTAGGTTAAAAAAACTATTTTGATCTGAATGTATAAATTGATTTAAGAATCTTTTTAGTCTTTCTGCAATTATTGAGGCGTATATTTTATAATCAGCAAATACACCAATTAATGGATGAAGGAACCCTTCACCATCAAAATGATAATAAAAAGTGATTCAAAATTACTATGAAAAATTATATGATCAAGAAACAATTTCAAAAGATAAAATAAAACAATATTTAGAAAACATGGAACTACTTAAAGTACCTGAAACAGTGAAAGCAATGCTAGATGAACTCATAACAATGATGGAATTAACAGAAGCAATTAAGAGACAAAAAAATGGTAAAAAAACAGGTCCAGATGGTCTACCAGCAGAACTTTACAAAGACTTACAAAATATTTTAAGTATACTTAAATGCTGGAAGTATTTAATGAACTATTGCAAGAACTACCAAATTCATGGATGGAAGCATATATTACTCTCATACCAAAAGAAAACTCTGACTTTGTTGTTGTTAGTTGCGAAGTCGTGTCTGACCCATCGTGACTCCATGGACAATGTTCCTCTGGCTTTCCTGTCCTCTACCATCCTCTGGAGTCCATTTAAGCTCACACCTATTGCTTCAGTAACTCCATCCAGCCACCTCGTTCTCTGTCATACCATTTTTCTTTTGCCCTCAATCTTTCCCAGCATTAGGCTCTTCTCCAGTGAGTCCTTCCTTCTCATTAGGTGGCCAAAGTATTTGAGTTTCATCTTCAAGACATGGCCTTCTAAAGAGTAGTCAGGGTTAATCTCCTCTAGGACTGACCGGTTTGCACTCCAAAGGACTCATAGGAGTCTTCTCCAGCACCATAGTTCAAAGGCCTCAATTCTCTGGCACTCAGCCTTTCTTATGGTCCAACTTTCACAACCATACATTGCAACTGGGAAAACCGTAGCCTTGACTGTACGCACTTTTGTTGGCAGGGCAATGTCTTTGCTTTGTAGTATGCTGTCTAGATTTGCCATAGCTTTCCTCACCAGGAGCAAGCGTCTTTTAATTTCTTGGCTGCAGTCCCCATCTGCGGTGATCTTGGAGCCCAGGAAAATAAAATCTGTCACTACCTCCATTTCTTCCCCATCTATTTGCCAGGAATTGAGAGGGCCAGATGCCATGATTTTAGTTTTCATGCCCATCTTTGCATGAAACGTTCCCTTCATATCTCCAATTTTCTTGAAGAGGTCTCTGATCTTTCCTATTCTATTGTTTTATTCTATTTCTTTGTACTGTTCACTTAAGAAGGCATTCTTTTCTAGCTATTCTCTGGAATTCTGCATTCAATTGGGTGTATCTTTCTCTTTGTCATTTGCCTTTCGCTTCTCTTCTTTCTTCAGCTATTTGCAAAGCTTTCTCAGACAGCCATTTTGCTTTCTTGCATTTCTTTTTCTTTGGGATTGTTATGGAATGAAGAGATTGAGAGTCATCCCAAAGGGCAAACAGAATCAGATTTTATTATTGCAATAAGGTTCAGAGTCCGATTCATACCTGGAAGTCTGAACAAAATTATGGGTCGGGGACCCTGGTCTTTATACAGTTTCAAACAAAGGAAAGTGCTAACATAGCGGTTCTAATTACTAAAAACATTTGTTACATGAAATGATATCTTCCTGATTAGAGGTTCTTACATGTCTTGCCAAACAAATATAACTTTTCTGAAAATTATCTTTGGTGATAGAGACTCACTGTCTCATTTTGGTATCCTTGACATTTGTAACTTTCAAACAGTATGTCACCCAAGATATGGGTCTTTCTGACAGCGAGGGGTCCTCCCTTACAGAATGTTGCTTATACAGAGGAGTTTGGCTGGCTTTTGTATTTTTACACTGGATACATTTGGAAAGGAATACTAGAAAGATGTCCAGTGGTCATTTAGTAGGTCCCCAATTCATCATCATCATTATTATTAGAGAGGGCCCTTCAGTGGTCATCTAGCTGGACCCGCATTTCCTACTTTAGGATGGTTTTAATTGCAATGTTGCAAACTCTGACTTACAACACATAAAAAACTATAGACTGGTATGTTTATTGAACGCTGATTATCTCATAGTTTTTCTGAGCTTTTAAGAAAAACCCTATAACAGTGATGGCTAACCTTTTTGCCGTCACGTGCCAAAAGCGGGGGGAGTGTGGGGCGGTCACGCACCTGCATGCCCACACCATTTAATGCCTCCCCGCCCCCATGCACGCTCCCCCCACTTTTGGCATGCAACAACAAAAAGGTTACCAGTGGGCCCGGTAGGCCTGTTTTTCACCCTCCCCAGGCTCCAGAAGCTTTCTTGGAGCCTGGGGAGGGCAAAAACAGCCTTCCCCACACCCCTGGAGGTCCTGTGGAGGCCAGAAACAGCCTGTTTCCTGACTTCTGGTGGGCCCGGAAGACCTGAAAATCAGCTGGCTGGTGCATGCATGCATGCTGGAGCTGAGCTAGGGCAACGCTCGCATGCCCACAGATATGGCTCCGCGTGCCACCTGTGGCACCCGTGCCATAGGTTCGCCATCATGGCCCTATAAGCTGCTTGATCCCATCCAATTGTTTTCTCTTTTTACTTTCCTCATTTAGTCTAGGAATCTCTTTTGCTGATTCAGTCTGGCTGTACTACATAATCAGGCTGCACCAATGGCCAAAGTACACAAGTTTCTTCAAATATCAAATATCTGACTCATTCTTGATGCATTCCATAGTAGTCTTAATAATCATTTCCAGGTTATTAATACATACATCTATCTTGTTTTCTCCAATCTTTCTGTGTCCAGCTATCAAAATCTTACATTTAGTTTCTATAGTAGCTCTTCAATAAAGTAGGTTCTCTAGAAGAATAACAGACGATTCAGGAAGAGCTCTTAGGCGTGAAGAAACCCAAGTCTACCTAAGAGAAGGAACTTCAAAATAAATCCTGGAATGGAATAATAAATTTAGGAAAAAGCAAGGGGAAAAAAGAAGGGTCTTAGAAGAGGAAATAAAGGAAAAAGAACAACTTTTGTTTAAAAACCCAAGGGATAATAAAGTTAAAGAGGTTATTAACTTGCTGAAAGAACAATTCAAAATGTTGATTGCAGACCAAACTGCGACAAATTTACAGTATGCAAAGTATAATACATTTTGTAATGCTAACAAACCTGGAAGATGGTTGGCTTATATACTTAGAAAGAGAAAAAGCCAAAGAATAATTGAGAAAATAAAATATAATGGTAAAGAGGTCTTTCAGCAAGAATTGATTAAGAAATCTTTTATAGAATACTATTCAGGACTATATAAGGCAGATAAAATTCAGGATATAGATATAGATAGATAACTTCAGAAACAGAATATTAAGATAGTTTCGCAAGAACAAAGGGATACTTTAACTCAATTAATTACATCAGCTGAAATCATGTCTGCAATTAAAGAATTAAAGTTGGGTAAGGCCCCAGGGACGGATGGCCTGACGGCGGTTTATTATAAAAATTTGTATGAAGAGATGGTTGAACCAATGAAAGAGCTATTTAATAAAGTACAACAGGGAGGGGAGGTCCCTCCCTCTTGGAAGACAGCCTTTGTATCTTTAATACTAAAGGAGGGCCAGGATCATACAGATCCAAAAAACTATAGGCCTATATCATTGTTAAATACTGATTATAAGATATTTACTAAGGTGTTGGCAAATAGATTAATGAGAGTAATGCAACAAATGATACATCATGACCAAACAGGTTTTATAAGTGGCAGACAGATGAAAAGTAATGTAAGACATATTGTTAATGTATTGGAATATTTGGAAAGGAACAACCAGGTCCCTGCGGGGATATTTTTAGATGCTGAAAAAGCATTTGATCGAATGAATTGGCAGTTTTTATTAAAATTAATGGAAAGAATGAATTTTGGAGATAGCTTTATACAATCAATAAAGGCAATATATCAGAAACAAACAGCACAAATAATAGTTAATGGAGGCTTAACTGACAATTTTTTAATAGAAAAAGGTACTCGGCAAGGATGCCCTTTGTCTCCTTTATTGTTTATTTTATCATTGGAAATATTGCTGAATAATATACGAGATTTAGAGGGAATAAAGGGAATTCAGATTAGACAACATGAATATAAGCTACGTGCATTCGCAGATGACCTGGTTGTTACCTTAACCCAACCATTACAATCTGTTAAAGTATTAATGGATACAATTAAAGACCATGGATTAATATCAGATTTTAAAATAAATGCAGCCAAAACAAAGATAATAGCCAAAAATATGACTGTTAAACAAAAACAAGAGATGGGGATTGAAACAGGATTTGAAGTAGTTAAAAAGGTCAGGTATTTAGGTATAAATATCCTGACAACTAATTCGAAATTATATCATCACAATTATGAATTATTGTGGCAAAAGATGCAATTAGAGATTCAGAGTTGGCAGAAATTGCAATTGTCACTGTTAGGAAGGATAGCTGCCATAAAAATGAATCTTTTACCAAGGTTTTTGTTCCTCTTTCAAACAATTCCAATACTTAAAGCTGATAAAAATCTGAAAGAATGGCAAAAAGGTATAAATACTTTTGTATGGGCAGGGAAAAAACCTCGAGTTAAGCAAAAAATAATGCAGGATACTCGAGAAAGAGGAGGACTTAAATTGCCCAATTTAGGGCTTTATTATGAGGCAGCTGTACTATTATTAGTTAGTGATTGGATTAACTCAACAGAAGAAAGGATATTAAACGTTGAAGGATATGGCCTGGTTTTTGGCTGGCATGCATATTTACTTTATGATAAAAAGGTAGACACTACTTTTAAAAGTCATATATTGAGAAGTTCTTTGTTACGTGTCTGGAAGAAATACTGTTATAAGTTAAATGATAAAATTCCGATTTGGACAATACCAAGACACGCCATTGAAAATATGAATATAGAACAAAAGCAAGATGGGATTACGTATGAGCAACTTTTGGATAAGGAAGGAAATGTTTATCGTTTAAAAACTGTTCAACAATTAAAGAAGAAGGAATAATTAAAACTTGGTTTCAATATGGCCAGCTACAGGCCAGATGGAAAGAGGACCAAAAAAAGGGTATTTTGCAGTATGAAGAGAATTTGATCAAGCAGATAAGAGACCAGAGCCAAATGCATATAAAAAGGTTATATAATGTATTATTGGAAATAGACTCCGAGACAGAATTAGTTAAGAATTGTATGATAAAGTGGGCACAAAATATAGGGGAAACAATAACATTGGACACATGGGAAATTATATGGGTTACGCCACAGTTTTTTTTTGTTGGGAATTATAACAGATTGTACTGGAAGAGAAATAAAGATGATTTTAAATTTAATAACAGCTGCAAGACTACTGGTGGCACAATACTGGAAGAAGCAAGATGTACCTACAATTCAATAATGGACATTAAAAGTAGTGCATTTGGCAGAGATGGCAAAAATCTCTGCATATCTTAAAGACTATTCAAATGAAAGATATATAAAGGAATGGAGAAGATGGATAGATTATATACAAAGCAAATACCAGACTAAGAAATTTCAATTAGCTTATGAATGAAATATTTTGTATAAATTGTTATAGTATTGAGAATATAATTGTTTTATGTATAGGAGTTAAAGATCAAGGTTAATAATGTTTTATTATATTGTTAGTTAATTACAGCATTAAGTTTGTAAATGTTATGCCCTGAGCTAGTCCTGGGAAGTCAAGGGAGGGTGGGGGGAGGGAAAGGGGGAGGGGAGGGGGGAGTGGAGGAAAGGTTTTGTGTAATTTTTAAAACTTTTTAATAAAAAAAATAAATAAATCCTGGGATGTGTGGGAGTAAGAATATGGATGAGAAGCCAAACTTCTAGCAGCAATGTTTATTGCAGATAATGACTCAGTAAAACCAACATGCAACTTCTGGCTAATAGCCCCTTTTAAAGGAAAACTATCAGCCTTAACCAATAACATTAAAATATGTCCCGCGCCTGCGTGTCAGAAGAAAACGTCTCTGTTCATGCCTGCGCAGACATAACACCCCTTCCCTCTTCCTCGGGGAAACTTCATATACCACCAATATAATCATCCAGATACATTGGTCTACGGCGGCTTTGCATCGACTGGCGGCTCTCCTGTATTTCTGTCGGGCCCTCACACGTCGACTGCATTCTTGATGATTCTTTAACTACATCAGATGGCTTACACATACTCTCTGGGGGCCCCTCCTGAACATATCCCTCAGTTGGAGATGGGGAAAAATGAGACGAGCTCCGTGGCAATGGACCCTCAATAACAGGTGTTTCATTCTGCACTGGCCTCAGCCCTTCAGATACCCTTTCACTGCATTGTTGTCCCTCTCGCTCTTCTAGATTCCCACCCCGGTTTATTTCTTCCAGTTCCCTAATGACTGTCCCCCTCACTCAGCTCTGAAGCTGATCGATATGTCGGCGCCACAGGCGCCCATCCTCAAGCTTCACCCGGTATGAATGAGGACCTGTAACATCTGTAATCTGTGCTGGCACCCATATGGGTTGACCAGTATAATTCTGGGAGTATACTAGATCACCTTGCTTAAAGGTTCTGAGCGTATTTTTCCAGTCTGTGAGGGTTTCTGTCGAATAATCGGGGTGTATTCTATCTAAATTTGTTCTCAGCCGGCAACCCATAAGTAATTCAGCTGGGCTCTTTCCGGTGGCCACACAGGGAGTGACATGTTGGTTGAACAAATACTTATCAAGTTTCTCCTGATAGTCCCCTGGACTCATTCGAGTCAAGACCTCTTTTGTCGTTCGCACCATTCACTCCGCCTGCCCGTTACTCACGGGGTGAAATGGCACAACCAGGGTGTGACGTGTTCCTCGGTTTACTGGGAATACCTCGAATGCCGTTGCCGTAAATTGCGGTCCATTGTCCGATACCAACATGTCTGGCAATCCATGCGTCACAAACATTTTGTTTAATACTCTCACAACAGCATCCATCGTGGTTGTCCTCATTATGGCCACCTCCAGCGATTTGGAATAGGCATCCACAACAATTAGGAAGGACAACCCCTTTATCGGCCCTGCAAAATAGAGATGTATTCTAGACCAGGGGCCTTTTGGTATTTCCCAGTCCTGTGGTGATGCTGCAGGAGGTGCCAGTCTCGATTCCTTGCATGCTTGACACAACACCACCCACTCTGCAATATCTCTGTCTATATTTGGCCACCACAGATAACTACCGGCCAACGCCTTTATCCTTACAATTCCGGGGTGGCCTTCATGTAGAGTCTCTAATAATGATTTCCTTAGCCTTGAGGGTATCACTACCCGATTCCCCACAATAGGCAACCCTTCTGCACTGAAAGTTTGTATTGCCTTGCCTGGAATGGCTTAAACTCTACACTCCCTGTCTCTTTAGGCCATCCCTTCCATACCCAGTTTAACACTTGCATGATTGTTCGGTCTTTTCTCAAATGGGTTGCCATTTCCACAGCCGTAACAAGAACGAATGGCATGGTCTCAATCAGCAGTACTGATGCTGCTGGAGCTGGATCCTCCACTAGATTAGGTAGCGGACATCGGCTTAGGCTGTCAGCATGGCCCAGTTCTATGCCGGGTCAATGTATAAGTCGATAACTATATGCTGCTAAGAACTCTGTCCAATGCGTCATTCTTGGGGACAGGACCTGCGGTGTTTGCCGGTCCCCTGCAATTAGTCCCAAAAGTGGCTTATGAGCTGTCACTAAATCAAATCTCCTTCCATAAACATATTTGTGAAATCTCTTAATTCCAGCCACCGCAGCCAACACCTCTTTATCAAGTTGGCTGTAGTTTCTCTCGGCAGATGATAATGTCCTAGAAAAGAACTATTGGAGCCTCACGATTGTATGGAAGGCGATGACTCAAAACTCCCCCGACTCCAAACGGGGATGCATCACACATCAGGATAGCAGATGTTCATTAAACTGAACTAAGACGCTATCCGAGGAAATTAATTTTTTTACCCCCACAAATGCAGCTGTTTCTCTGCACCCCCATACCCATGGCACCTTTTTTCCCAATAGTCGATGTAGAGGTTCAGCGACAGATGCCTTTTGTCACAAAAACACACTACAGAAATTGAGGAGTCCTAAAAAGGCCTGGAGTTCCATCTTATTCATTGGTGTTGGTGCAGCCTGTATTGCTTGTATTTTCTCCTTGGTGGGGTGCAATCCGGATGCATCGACCAGGTATTCCAGGAACTCGACCTGATTTACTGCTACTTTACACTTTTCTTCCTTTACCTTTAGTCCAGCCTCTTGAAATCTTTGTAGCAGTAGTCGTTGTCGTTCAAATAATTCCGTTTTTATTGATAGCGGAGATGAGCATGTCATCAAAATAGGGCACAACCCCAGGAATGCCATATAACAAACATTCCATCAGGCTCTGAAACAAGTCTGGGGCCAAGCTCACCCCAAACTGTAGGTGGCGGCAACAACGGAACGCCACCTGATGCGTTATGGGCTTCTGCAGTGGCGTCATCTACAGAGAGCTGCTGATACGCTTGGGCAAGATCTAACTTTGCGAAGATCTTACCCCCTGCCCTCAATGAATGTAACAAGTGCTGCACCACTGGTAACAGATAAATATTATGTTGAAGAGCCCTATTCAATGTACATTTATAATCCACGCAAATTTGAACCGACCCGTCTTGTTTCACTGGCGTCACGATACAGGTCTCCCACTTGGCATGGTCCACCGGTTCCAGTATGCCTTGCTGAATCATTTATCTAGTTGTTCGTCAACTTTGGGCTTTAGTGCAAATGGCACCCTCCTCTGTTTCATTCTTATTGGTGCCACCTTGGGGTCCAAACTGAAGGATATCGGGGTACCCCATATTCTCCCAACTTTCCGTCAAACACATCGGCAAACTCTTTACTCAACTCTCCGATGGTTTCTCCCTGGATTTTATGAACCCCAGTAATCTCTAGCCCCAATGCTGCAAACCAATCCAGTCTCAGGAGGTTAGGCAGTGCATCTTCAATAACAACCAACTTAAGTGGCCCTGAGAAGTCTTTATATTCTACGAGGAACGTTCCGCTACCCTTAATGGGGATGTTATTTCCTTGATAATCTCTCAATCGAATACAACTACACATGAGCTTCCGTTCGGCTCTGTGTGGCACCAATTTCTGTAGAGTCTACCAGGATACAATTGTTGTTGCCGACCCTGTATCCACTTCCATCCGGCAGGGAGATCCCACAATAAGGACAGTAATGTAAATTTTACTACTTCTTGGAATCCCGGTTTGATTGCTCACTCTTTCTGGACATCATCATCTGTTAATAGTAAAACACTAGTAAAACCTCTGGGGTTCGTAGCCTCGGTGGGCCACGCTTCAACCCCCCATTTCAAATTGAAGTCTGTCCAGTTTGGGGGGGGGGGAAACAACGCGGCACACCAAACTTGTGCTAGGTGACACTTCTTCCCACACGGTCTACAAATGGTGTTTTTATGGCGACACATAGCTCTCAGGTGGTTTCCCCCATACCCTATACACGAGAACTTTTGATCCTCTGTCCATCTACCCTCCTTGCTAGCCATTCTCAACTAATGGACATCATCATGATTATTTCTCTCATCTTCAGTGTCCTCTTGTAATTCTACCTCTCCCTGATGGAAAGTTTCCCCCCTTCTAGCCGCCAGGGGGCTGCCCAGCTTCTGTATCTCTTCCGTCGAGCTATTCGATGATTCGGCGGCTTGCGCCTCCTCTACTGCTGTCTGTAGCGTTAACGTTGGTTTTGCCAATAATCGTCTCTGTAACCGAACATTCCAAACCCCACAGACCAATCTGTCTCGAAGGGCTTCATCTAAGTTGCTAAATTCACAATAGATAGCTGCTTTCCTGAGGGCTGCCATATAACAACTGATAGACTCATCCTCTGCCTGGTCCCTATGGTAAAAAACATATCTTCTAGCAATGCAAGATGGTCAAGGAGTATAATGTTCCCTCAATTTGCTTAATAATATGTCCCAAGGAACTGTCTGCAAGGGTTGGGGTGCAATGAGGGCCCTCGCTGTCTCAAACACTTCTTTTCCACAAATGCTCAAAAAAAGTGCTCGTTTACGATTGTCTGTGATATTGGTATAGTCATTAGCTTCCAATATACAGTCAAAAAGAATTAGATAAGAATCCCATGTCTGTGTTTCAGGATCAAACAGAACAACTGTGGTGAGTTAGCCATTTTCTTTCCAAAACAAACAGTCTCCACTCATGCGTGCCTCTTTTATCTCTACGTTAGCTAAGGGCCCAGCAATTCCTCCTTCATTGGCAATGGAATGTGTGGGAGTAGGAATACAGATGAAAAGCCAAACTTCTAGCAGCCATGTTTATTGCAGATAATGACTCAGTAAAACCAACATGCAATTTCCGGCTGATAGCCTCTTTTAAAGGAAAACTATCGGCCTTAACCAATAACCATAAAATATGTCCTGCATCTGCGTGGCAGAAGAAAAGTCTCTGCTCACACCTGCGCGGACATAAAAATCCAGAAAAAAACCTGCAGCAATTCATTCCTGTAATGTTGCCAAGAAGGCTGCATAAACATGAATTCATACATACTTTATGAAGCTTTTTTCATGCAAACTTCTCTGCTCATCCTAATTCCGTTTACATTCCTATAGACAACAGGTTCAGTATACTTACATTTCATCAGACATATTGCTTACAATCATACATGCTTTCAAATTCTTGTCACTCCCAAACCAAAGTTTGAGGAAACGATACTACTAATTTGGTGTTCAGCACCTTTTCTAGTAACATGATTGCTGAATTATCTTTTAACCAAATAATTCATCACATAAGTGTTAAACTTCCAAAAGATTTGATAATTTTATTTTAATTAAACTAATGCCAAAGTACATAAAAGGGGTAAAAAATTCCATTCTTACCATTTCTAATGTTACCACCATCTTGTTGCTGGGGAATATAGTCATTATCCTCCCCATCAACTAATATTACTATATACCTGTGCGATTATAACTGTTGTCCTAATCTATCCAATTAGGATAGGCAGGTATCCTAAAACATCAGGAATGATATAGCAATAACAGTGACAATTTGGATAGAGAACAAGCAGTAACCAGGAAGCATCACACAGAATACACAGAAATGTGGAGGAACTAATGCCTTTATACCACAAGGTCTGTTCTCCAAGCTTATGAGTTAGTTTCTGAATGTTTCATTACCAGGCTAAGTAACATCTTCAGCGGGGTTTAGGGGATGTCATCAGTGTTCTTCTGTATAAACATTATACAGAAGAACACTGATACTCACCCTCTAAACCCCACTAAAGATGTTACCTAGCCTGGTAACAAAATGTTCATAAACCAACCCACAAGCTCAGAGAATGAACCTTCAGCCTCATATTTTCAGTTTCTTCAATATATGACTAGAATGTGTTTATGAGTGAATGCAAATACCATAGGACTTTTTATGGAACTTATTTTGAAAAATATCTAAAAAGAAGGTGAATGAGAAGGGACATGACAATGAAATACAACCCTGGAAATATCAAGATAGATGTAATCACCCAGCAGATGGCCTTCAGAGGCAGTCACACTACCGTCAAGTTTAAAAGCCATTTAACTCTATGTCTTCCATGAATTGGTCCAACTTTGGTACTACAGCTTATAGCAACAAATCCTTACGTTCCTTAAATTACAGGATTTGATAGATTCGACTGATTGGCATCACATCAGGATGGATATGGGAGAGTGGTGCTACGTGGAGCACCACAAAACCCAACCGATCCCTGCTTACCAGGAGACCCTGTGGGGTCAAAGCCACCCTGGAGGGATGATGAAGAAAGGAGGGCTGCTTTGTAGATCGTGAGGAAACAGCAATTTCCTCACTTGATCCAAAGAAACCCTCTTGATCAGTAGCAGAGACGACAGCCATTTTGGCAAGGCTGAAGCTGTGACAACTGGGACAAGAAGATTATGTGCTGGAGCGGTTCGTGGAAAGAGGATTGAAACTGGTTGAGACTATTTTCAACTTCTATAGTAGAGATCTAAATGCACACAAAAGAATTCTTTTCTCTCCAAAACGCTAAGAAAGCAGCGAATTAACACACAGAAAAAGATTATAGACACAAAAGTGAAACAAACTTTTAATGGAAGACTATGAAGCTTTAAAATATAGAAAACCCGGACTGGAAATTGTAGTACTGTGAAAAGGGACTTAATTTGTGAATTACATTGCTCAATTATTGGAAGAAAAAGTATAAAAAGGAATCTTGGGGGTTTTTTTCCCTTGACTTTTTTTTTTTTTTGGACAGCTGTTCTATCTTTGCTTTGTTTAATGCTGGAACAGGGGCACCATCAACTGATGAAAGAAGATATTATACTAGTACACAGTGGAAAACGACCTTGACAAGTGAGGATTAATTGATTAATTGATAACACAAGAAAAACAAAGAGGAGAACAAAAGAAATAGGGAAAGGTAAACAACACCTAGAAGGCCTTTCTATTTTGGTTCCACATCTACTGTTTTTTTCATGGCTTGGAAGTATTGAGTGAGCCTTTTGAAGATTCTTAATGTAAGGTGGATTATAATTAAAAAGAAACATCCTTGAAATTGAACATTTGATTCTGTGGATTAAAGACATTTGGGGAAATTTGGTGGGCCAATCTGGATTATTAAGTCTATTTGACAGAACACTCTACAAGGTGAAAAAGAAAGAAGAGAGAAGAAAAATTAAACAAGTCTTAAAAATTTGGAAAATCTAGAGGGGGAAAATTGTAAGGACTATAAATTTAGGGGATTTTGAGGAACAGTTCTGGGACTGTCTAAATTTTATTAATATTGACATTTTTGAGCAATTGGGATATTGGAATCTTGGTGGAATATTGAGCAACTATTAGCTCATTAAACTATTACAAAATGTTTCAACAGGGGAAAACAAATATGGTTTATAAAGAAATATTATTGATGTTTCAACATATTCAGGAAGATATGACAAGAAATCATAGTGAGATGGTAGAATTGATGCAGGATACAGATGTGAGACTAGAAAAACCCCAGCAAATAATAATAAAAGATGAACAAAACATTCAGAAAATAGAGGAGAAATCAGAAGGAGTTGAGGAAAGAAGACAGGAGATAAATCCAAAAATAATACAAGCGGATAAAGATATGGAAGAGATAGTTATAATTTTAAAAACGTAACACACAGATTATCCTCTAAGAGTTCAAAACATAGAAAAGAATAAAGAAAAAGTTCCCTTAAAAATGATGAAAGAACTACAGATGGGTATTTTAGAGATCAAACAGCAAGAGATAGGTGTTGTAGCCATATTTTTTGGAGTATAAGATGCACTTCCCCCCCAAAAAAAGGTTGAAAATTTGGGTGCAACGTATACTCTGAATGTAGTCCCACCCACCCGCCAGCCCGTACCCGCCGGCCTCCACGCATCCTCTTCCTTGCTGCAGAGATTGCCACCGACAATGGCTTTGCCATTTTGGGCATCGCATGTCGAGTTTTCAGCCTCTAAACGCTCCACTTGCGAGCCCTTCTAGGCTGCGGGGATCGCCAAAGCACATCATCACCAATCGCCGCCCAAAAATGTGACGCATTTGGAGGCTGAAAACATGACACGCAATGCCCAAAATGACTACCCAGAACAGCTCCTGCCTTCTCTTAGCCCTTCCGCGCTTCGCCTGCTTTAGTCATTGGAACTGTCTCTGATGATCAGCTGTGCTTTTGAAGCTGTTTTTTAGCCTCAACAAGGTGAAGCGATATTCCCCGCTTCCCCTGCTGTTCTCATTGCTGCTCCCTCTGACAATCAGCTGTGCTTTAGAAGCTGTATTTTCCTCCCCCAAAACTAAGGTGCTTCTTATACTCCGGTGGGTCTTATTCTTCGAAAAATACAGTACTTAGATTAAATAAATCTGATGTAAGGAGTTACAAGATCCCAAGGGAGAAGCATGAAAGAATTACCAAAAAGTTAATAAGGGTTGAAATTCTAAAAGGGGCAAGAGATTATGGATAGATACAGAATACTTCTTTAATAGGGTGGCTATCTTATTAAGAGTTAGAAAGAATAGATAGAAAGTAGAAACTGGGAAAATAATATTATGTATATTGATATATAATAGAATACATAATTACCATGTATACACAAATGTTAGAAGTTGAAAGATTATGATTATATATATCTAAATATTAGTAGTAGCAGTGGTAGTAGTAGTAGTACTCTGTTTAAAATATATTGACCCAGACAATACTCTGTTCACCAAGCATTTATGGATGTTAAAGAAAAAACTACCAGTATAAATAAAACTGTATATGAAAAAACTTGATAAAAATATGACGAACTCTGTGCTGAAATAAACTAATTACAAACTTCTTTTCCCAGGCTTTGAGAAGATAGAAATGGGAGTCCACTAGGAGGGAGTAGCATATCAATTTCTACCCTTATTGTGTTGTTTTTTTATATCAAAAAGTACACATCCTGACCATTTTATTGACAAATTTGACAGTGTGATATTAGTGTGCTTTAGGGAGAAGTGTATGTAGGCTGCAGAGTGCCCACTTCTATTATATAGACAAATAGTACCAGATAAATATTATAAGCAAGTATCAGCAGAAATGGCTGACATTCAAACATATACAAGTTGCCCTCTTACAAGTTTATTTAGTGATTGTTCAAAGTTACGACGCCACTGAAAAAACTGACGTGACCATTTTTAATTACACCCTTTGCAGCCTCCCCATGACCATGTGATCAAAATTCAGATGCTGTGTCCCAAGGTCATGTGATCACTTTTTGTAACTTTCTGACAAGCAAAGTCAATGGGTAAGCCAGTTTCACTTTACAATCATGTTACTAGCTTAACAACTGTAGTGATTCACTTAACAGTGTGGCAAGAAAGGTTGTAAAGTCAGGCAAACCTCACTGAACAAATGCCTCACTTAACAACAGAAATTTTTAGCACAATTATGGTCATAAATCGAGGACTACTTGTATGTTTGTAAAGGAAAAGAAAGGCCTCTTTATTCAACAGTAGAAAATGTGCTTACATTCCAGAAAAATGAACATATTGGCATTTTCTAAGAACTGTAACCAAATTTTGTTCATTCTGATTCAATGAACAAGAAAAGTTCATTAAGTGGATTTTTAAAAGCTCAATTTCTATTCTTTCTTTCTATTCTTCTATTGTTTCATTTACCATACTTTTCAGAGTATAAGACACACTTCCCCCAAAAGTGGTTGAAAATTGTGGTATGTCTTGTACACCGAATATTGCCAAAGCTCCACCCATCCAACGGCACCCATCCTTCGGCTGTTTTCAGCCTCCACCTGTTGAATTTTCGGCTTCTGCACGCCCCGTTTTTGGCCTCCACGCATTGCATTTTTGGCCGGTTCCAGATGGGCTGTGCAGAACAGGCTGCACCAGCAGTGAACGGGCCACGCTGAATGGACTGCACCAGTGGCAAACGGGCGACAGCAGCAGCAAATGGGGCACACCAAATGGGCCACAGCAGCGGCAAACGGGTGACAGCAAATAGGTGGCAGTGAATGGGTTATGGCGGCAGCGAATGTGCCACAGCCAGATGAATACTGGATGGATGCTGGGAGGCAAAGGCAGATTTTTTTTTCTTGTTTTCCCCAAAAAGATAGGTGCTTCTTACAGTCTGGAGCATTTTATACTCTGAAAAATATGGTAATTAAATGTTGCAGGAGAATTAGATTATCAGACGATACAATGATATCTTTAAAGACTATTAAAACAGCTCAGCAAACCACTTGAGATATTAAACGGTGGGATAAAATGTGAAACTTCACACAATCAATGAATTAACCCCATGATGGCGAACCTATGGCAGGCGTGCCACAGGTGGCAAATGGAGCCATGTTGCCTGGCACGCACAGTGGTGCCCATTCCTCTTCCGGGTTTCTGCGATGATCAGCAGGACTTCACACATGCGGCTGTGCCAGAAACCAGAAGATCAGCTGGCCAGTTGATCCACCCACACGCATGCTCACCAGTAACCAGAAGACTAGATAGCTGATGCACATGCGTGCACCAGAAACCAGAAGTTTATTTCCCAGCACACACATGTCCACTGGGCAGCTTCTCTTAGCACGTATGCGCACCGGCCATGCCACTGACAGCCGCTTCCTGGGATCCACGTTGGAGGCCGTTTGTGCTGGCAAACCAGCGCTGCCTCTTTGCCTGCGCTGCTGTCTCTGCTCGAGGTTTGCCTTATGGGGGGGGGGAGAGAACGAGGGGAATGCTTTTTGCAGAGGTGGTGGCGGCGGCTCTGCCAGGTTTGCTGTAAATCTCAGGGCTTGCCTTGGCGGGGGGGAAAGGTCCTGGTTGGGGGCAAATCCTCTTTGCAGACGCAGCAGCAGCAGCTCCTCCTCCTCCTCCCCCCACCAGCCTCACTGTAAATCTCAGGGTTTGCCTTACCGGGGTGGGGGGGGAGAAAGGTCCTGGTGGGAGGGACGTCTGTGGTGCCAGAGACTACAGCCACACTCCAGAAAAGCCCCATTGGAGTGCCGATCAGCCATGTGCAAGGTGGTAGCCAGTGCAAGAGAAACAGGATGCTGGAAGCTCAGCTCTGCAGACCCATGGAGCCGGGGTGATGGGCTTGCCCACATAAGTTTGCTGGCGCCACTGCCTCTTTGCTGGCACAAACGGCCTTCCGCCACTGCCTCTTTGCCGGCAAAGTTAAGCTGACTTTGTATAAATATACAAAAGTATGAAGGCTATTGCTTAACGCATTGTAAGCCGCTCTGAGTCTCCAGAGAAGGGCGGCATATAAATCAATTTTTTAAAAAAAATTATGTAGGCAAGCCCTGCGCCCCGCCAGCACAGACCATGCTGGAAATTGCCTGACCAGCTCCAAAGGGGCTTTTCCAGAGTGCGGCTGCAGTCACTGGCACCACGGACATTCCCCCCAAGGACTTTTTCTCCCTCCCCAGGGAAAACCCCGAGATTTACGGTGAGGTTGGCAGGGGGAGGAGGAGGAGCCGCCTCTGCAAAGAGGATTCCTCCCCAACCAGGACCTTTCGCCCCACCCCACCCCCCACCCCCGGTAAGGCAAACCCTAAGTTTTACGGTGAGGCTGGCAGGGGGAGGAGGAGGAGCCACCGATTTTTTGATTTGGAGAAGAAAGGGTTTTCGGGCGGCAGCGCTGAAATCCCCTCCCCGAATCAAAAAAGTGCACTGCGTTTCAGGCAGCGGATCTGGCCTTCTGCGGAGAAGGAAGGCGCGTGGTTCTGCAATGTGCACCAGAGAACCACAGAGGAAAGCGTTTTCCAGCAAATCCAAAAACGGACTGTGTGGCTGGCCACGTGCCCTTCTCCTCCTTCTCTGCAGTTCTCCTT
Source organism: Ptyas mucosa (assembly GCA_012654045.1). Taxonomy (NCBI): domain Eukaryota; kingdom Metazoa; phylum Chordata; class Lepidosauria; order Squamata; family Colubridae; genus Ptyas; species Ptyas mucosa. The sequence continues at coordinate 153,444 of WNWU01013131.1, forward strand.
CTCTTTCCTCCTGGCCAGATCTGCCACCTGAAATGCAGTGCACTTTTTTGATTCGGGGAGGGTATCTCAGCGCTGCCACCTGGCCAGGGAACAGCTGTCTCACCAGGGAACAGTTCGGTATCTGGTTGTCCTCTGGTAAGAGGTGCTCCGACCCCCTTGGAAAAAGTGGGGGCGCATGTGCAGGAGGACACATGCACAGTGCGGGGTGCATGCGTGGGGAGGGTCATATGCACATGCGCAAATGGGGTGTGTATTGCATTATGGGTGCTGGCATGCACGAGCGTGATAGCATGAGCGTGCTCAGACTTTTGGCATGCAACGCCAAAAAGGTTTGCCATCACTGAAATAACCCTTCAGATCACAGACCCAATCAGTTTTAATTCAGAGACATCCACAGCAAACTAAGATTTCATCCAAATAACAAAATATGCACTGTAATCAAACAACAGCTTTGCATCTTTTCTTTTGTGTGTGTGTGGTATCAGGTTGCACATACAAAAAGTCAGAGTTTGCATTATGAGTTTGCAAAATATATTTCACTCTTATTCTCCCATGTGAGCCAATGTAGTCATTGCTATATATACAGGATAGAAGATCAATAAATGCTAATCTACACAATGTATGCAATAACTGCAACTACCCCTTATCAAAATTACCTTAAAAGAAACCCTTTATATAAAATATATTCTCAAATTAAATTTGCTTTTTCTCATGCATGTCCTATTTTTTATAACTGTACTGGCAAACTGTAATTCTATAATTTGATACTACAAATCATACCACACATAAAATTGCATTTGACTCTTCTAATAAAACAATCTTATTCAATATTAATTATACATAAAAATGCTCATATATCGTGATGCATATTCCTTTCTAGATCACTTGATCAATCAATGTCATTGATCCAAGAGCAATACTATACAGCAGTTGTTTCTAAACTGCCTTAGTTGCTATATATTAGCTCTGTGTCCAAACATGAACCTTCAGTGGTGAACAGACCTATCTACATTCTAAATATGTGTTTTAAAAAATTACAAAACACCGAGAAACTGAAATGTACAGAATTCTGTATCACTCTGTAATTTTGTACTATCATCAATACTAAAAATAACAAATATCTTATAAATAAATATGCAAATGTTCATGGTGTCCTCATAAAATGGACATTGGCTTACCTGAACGTCCCTTTTTGTTGCGATGCGTGGCAATTCAAGCGTGGCTTTTCTCTCGTCTGCTTGCTAGGGACTGAGTGTAGTATTTCTTTAAATCTCTTGTGACCACGCTGCCCTTGCTCGGCTGAGCCTCAGTTGTTTCGTGAAGGCATCACCTCCAACGTGTCCTATGAAGCAAACATAAACAACGCTCCCTTGGCCAAACACCAGGCAGCCTGAAGGGCAGGTTGAATTGCCACGCATCGCAATGAAAAGGGACATTCCGGTAAGCCAACATCCATTTTCCATTCTGCTGCTTAGGCAATTCAAGCATCGGATATACCTAAGCTCAAACTCAGAGGGAGGGAGGCTAGCTGGGCCCCGAGTTCCTAAATGAGTGAACACTCTGTAACGCCCTACGCCCAAAGGATGCCTCAGCCGAGGCATAGCTGTCCAACTTATAATGTCTCACAAACGGCATCAACGAAGTCCACGTAGCTGCTCTACAAATGTCAACTACTGATGCCTGAGTGGCCCAGGCCGCAGACGTAGCCACACTCCTTGTAGAGTGGGCCAACACCCTACCAGGTAAAGGTTTGTCCTTGCTACTGTAGGCCAATGAGATACATGCTTTAATCCAGCAAGCTACAGTTGTGGAAGAAACCTTCTTCCCCATGGAGGAAGGATGAAAGGATACCAAAAGTGCCTATTTTCCTAAATGAGGCAGTCCGTGCAATGTACCTACAGAGAGACCTCCTCACATCTAATGTGTGCCGCTCTACTTCTAATGGATGCTTGGGCACTGGACAAAAATCAGACAACACTATCTCTTGGGCCCAGTGAAAACTGGAATTCAGCTATGGTAAGAATGAGGGATCCATCCGCAGTACTACTGTGTTGGCATGGAATATACATAAATCACTTCTGATGGACAAGGCAGCCAGTTCTGAAATTCTCCTTGCCGATGTAATGGCTAGGAGAAAGGCTATTTTAAAGGACAAAAAAGTAGACTAATGGAAGCCAACGGTTCAAATGGGGAAGCCGTTTGGACTAAGGACAGATCCTACATAGGATAGCAATGAATTAC
>WNWU01013131.1:155784-210857 GCA_012654045.1 Ptyas mucosa
CCCCCCCGAATTCTTGGATATTGTGCAAGAGAGTGGTGAACTTCCTGGGTTAGCACGGTCGACAAGGCTGCCACCTGTCATCATAGCGTAGATGGGGCCAATCCCTTGTCCAGTCCTGCCTGCAAGAAGTCTAGAATGTCAGAGATGAATGCCAACGTTGGGTCAACATGCCATTGAGAACACCAAAGACAGAAGATTCTCCACGATGCATCGTATATCCTGATAGTGGAAGGCCACCTGGCGGCCTGGATGGTGCGTATCACCTTCCCTGAAAGATTGTCTTTCCTCAGGAGGATCCTCTCAAGTGCCACACAGTTAACTGGAGCCACTGGAGGGTCTGGATGAAGAATGACCCCCTGGCTGAGAGAGATCCTGTCCTGAGGAATTCTCCAGGGACAGGACACTGAGAGATTCACCAGGTAGGCATACCAGGAATGTCTTGGCCAATGAGGGGCGACTAGTAAGAGTTCTACTTCCTCTGCCAACAGTTTCCGAATCACCCTTGGTATGAGGGGTAATGGAGGAAAGGCGTAACGCAAACCCAGTGGCCACACACATCTCAGAGCATTGCAGTCCTTTGCCCCCCACCTTGGAAACCGAGAGACAAACTTTGGGAGCCGAGTGTTTTCTGGCCGAGCGAAAAGGTTGACTGACAGCTGGCCGAACCGTTGAACTAGTTCCTAGAACAGATCCGGATGAAGCCTCCATTCTGACAGATCCAGCTGCGTCCTGCTCAGCCAGTCCGCACAGACATTGGAGGTCCCTGATATGTGCTCCGCCTTCAATGAAAGTGTGTGAGCCACTGCCCAGCTCATCAATCTCTCTGTCTCCTTCATAAGAGACTGGAAGTGGGTGCCCCCTTCACGATTTATATGGGCTTTTGTGGCCACATTGTCTGTTAAGACCAGGACAAGTTGATGTAATAGAACGTCCTGAAAATGGCAGAGGGCCAGGTGTACTGCCCTCAGCTCCAGCCAATTGATACTATTTTTGCCATCTGGGGTTTGGCACGGAATTCTAAGGTGAGACCCAGCCCCACCATCCAAAGAACCCAAGCTTTGGACGTAGTTACTTCCCATTGGTCGAGGAATTGGCTTAGGCGCTGCCAGTGGGAAGAGAAGACGGAGAGTCACTTGTCCCGTTTAGTGGGTCTGGACCCCGTTCCGCGAAATGTTCTCCATGAGGGAGGGTGATATCTGTCCCGATCCGTGAAAGCTTGTCTATCAGATGATCTGTCGAACCCCTGGAAGTAAGATCTGTTATAGTAGGACCCGCCGGGTCCAGAGTCCTGCTGAAAGGGCTGCCGCTGAGAATATGGTGAAAATTTGCGGTCCTGTCTCAGATAAGAAACTGCCAGCACCTTCCTTTTATCCTTCCGCTCTACTAATATTGGATCTAAGGCTGCCCCAAAAAGGTCAGATCCCCTATAAGGAGCTGAAGCCAACTTTCATTTAGACTTTAAATCTGCTTTCCAAAGGCCTAACCAAAGGAGTCTACAGGATGTTACTGTAGAGACCAATGCTTGTGCCACAAATTTTGCCGCATCTAAGGACGCGTCTGCTGAATACTCAGTAGCTGCTACCATTTTATTAATATCCTGCTGGAGCCGTATGTCCTCAGGAGGAAGACATTCACGCAATTGTTGCAGTCAGATTAAAGTGGTGCGATTAAAAAAGCAGCCGCCTGGTGAGTTTTCTGAAATGAAACTTCTGCCCACCTATCCTCTGTTTTCAAAACTTCCACTATGTCATTAGACAATATAGTGGAAGGTGGAAAGCTGACTATTGATGGATCTACCATAGGAAGGTTCAGCAACCCATCCAAAACAGGATCTGCACAGCAAAGCTTTTTATCATGACCACTAGGCGCCGATAAAACACCCGGCTGGTCTCTTAATGACTTCAGAGAACAATTCTGGGCAAGGTATAAATTCCTGATCTGGAGTAGGAACTGTGAACAGCTCCCCATGAGGCTTAAATGCCCCTTGGTCTTGAACTTGTGGATTCACAATAGTCCCCATGTTAGTTGCCATTTTGGCTTTACGAAGTAATGTTTTGAACACAGATGGACAAAAGAGATTAGTGAAAGCCAGTTTATCCGGTAACACCCCTTCATCCTCAGAAAACTCAGGGTCCCCATGGTCTCTCTCTACTTGCCAGGAATCCTCACTGCTAATAGATTCCTGCTGGGTAGGTGACAAAGGCCTAGGGATTGGATGGGTTGGGGGTTGAGACTGCCACCCAGGCAAAACTGATGGCATGTGGCTCCATTGGTTAAGACCCGAGGCCAGGGCCTGGGCCAAGCCATTAGTAAATAAGGCTTGAAAATCTAGTGGTTGGGCAGGTCCCTGCCCTTCCCCCGCACGGAGCCCCGCTGCTGTCAGGGTGAATGTAGGTTCCGGTGCCAAATGTGTCTCAGACTGCACTACCTGCGACCCCCCTAGGGTGCCATGGTGAGTATCTGTACTCCCTCATGTGCCCCATGTTGTGACAATTCAGTCCCAGATTGAGACCGGGAAATATTGGGCTGTGATAAACACTCCACAGGTCCTGACTAAGAAACAGCAGGAGCACCCAATGGTTGGGCTTTTTTCTGAACCCTAGCAAATTGTCTTTCTAGAGCATGGTGCCTTCTCTGGGCATCCTCATCACAACTAGCAGATCTAGAAGTAATGTTCCCAGAGTCCTTCCTGGACGATGAGGCAGAGCTCTTGGATCTAGAGTTAGAGGCTTTCTTAGCTCTGGGGGGGGGGGGGGTGTAAGAGGCTGCTCTATGTCTGAGGAAAATTCCTGATCTCCCATGATGCCCTGAATGTCTGACCAAAAACACAATTGTGATGCTAAATGTAACTGCAGGGCAAACTCCGCAACGCTGTGGCAGCCGTTGAAAATGGTGCCAAACTTTAACAGTCAGTCAGCACCTCAGGAATAAAATGGCACGAGACTGAACATCTCCCAACGCCCTGACCTTCCTTGCAGTGAACACTGTCAGAGAAGGAATACACTCCTCTGATCCTCGCCTCAAAATGCAGTCCACAATTCATGGCGGGAGATTCAAAATCCCCTCATGCCAAGCCGGTCTGTCAAACCTGTTGCAAAATGGCGCGAGGCCAATCACGAAGCCGCCTGCGCGCCACTGTAGCAACTCCAATCAAGTCTGAATCTCCAATCCTGTCCGTGACTGACAAGACCAATTTCAAAGGCGCAAGAGCAAAACGCTCTTTAAGCGCACTGAGGCACTCGGAATACACAGTTTGCCTCGGTATACCGAGCAGTGACTCTGGAGCCGCCCTACAATAATGGGAGCAAAATGGTGGTGGCGGTTGTTCTGGCAGACCGGGTAACCAGCTCATATGCCAGTGGCCAAACAAGCGGCAAGAATAGCCATCCGGAGTTGCCCAGCCAGGACAAAACTCCGATTGCTGCTTAGAAGGTGTTGGGGCAGGGGTGGCGACCTGGAGCCCCAGCGTCGACTCACCCACCACCAGCAGCGAAGAATCAGCTGCAGCCGCAAGCTGTTCAGTCTCTTTATCTTCTGCTCCCACATTTAAGAATAATATATAACTCAGCCTTCCATTCTTTCGAGGTAGGTAAAAGAGGATCCGGATAGTGGGAGCAGTAAGCTGACTTTGTATAAAAAAGAACACCGCTGGCGGGCGGGGGGGGCGAAAGCCCTACTAAGCAGGTATATACAAAGTATGAAGGCTATTGCTTAATGCATTGTAAACCGCCCTGAGTCTAGGGAGAAGGGCAGCATATAAATTGAACCAATAAATAAATAAATAAATAAAACAAAAAAAAATTTCTAAACCTACTGACCTAAGCTAATCTAGTCTCACTAATTGTTAGAGCAGTGCTACCACACGTCCCTATAGCTAGACTGAGCGAAACAACTGACACTCAGCCGAGCAAGGGAGGCGTGGTCACAAGAAATTTAAAGAAATACTACACTCAGTCTCTAGCAAGCAGACAAGAGAAAACCCACACTTGAATTGCCTAAGCAGCACAATGGAAAACAGCAGATTATGAAATAAATTAAGCACTATACTGACTAGGGATCATAATATTATTATTAATATTACGGCATTTCTGTCTGTGAGAGTCTTATTTTGTTCAAATTTTTAAGTATAGGCCAAGGGAAACTGTTACAATTAAATTTAATGCTTCTGTAGGAAGTTAGCACCCACCCCTCTCCTAGGAAAATAAAATACCCTAGGAAATATTAAAAAGCAGAATATTATATTTCCCCTAAAAGAGAAATAGAAATCTTAAGACAGAAACTCAGCCCCAGCTCCCTGCCCCCAGCAGAACCTTTGTATTATTACAAAGTTATTTACAAGACAAAAAGATGGGCCAGCTTATCTACAACACAAAAGACCTTCACCCTCAGGACATAATAGGAATAGCCCTCTACCCGTCTCACCACATGGCACCTGGGAAGATTACATCACCCAGCAAGATTCAACCAAGCATGGGAGTCTGATAACCAATCAGGATACATTTCTTGCCACAGGAACAGGAAGCAAATTCAAAGCCCAAGAGAGGGTATAAATATATATGTATGTATGTATGTATGTATGTGTGTGTGTGTGTGTATGTGTGTGTGTATGTCTCACCCAGGTGCTTTTTTGTCCAGGACCTCAAACCATGTGATTCTGTTCCCCATTAAACCATCTTTCCAAGCAGTCTCCATGTTTCCAGTGTCTTTCTTCTCACTTGGAACTGAACCCAGATGGACATTTCTTCCAACAATTTGGCACCCAAAGATGGGACTCCAACCTAACCTGAGCAATGGACCTGGCCCAGGTAAGCCTCCCTTGTAGACTCACTGAGTCTGTGGGTGAGTTTTCCTGGACCTTGGCCATTTGGAACAAAGGTTTTAAAGGGGTTTTGAGTGTTGAGCTCAAAGGCTGCTTGGAAAGAAGGTGAGTACCTCTAAATTTTAACTTTTAAGGCCCAGAAAACTGTGGGAAATGTGTGTATGCCTGTGTGTGTATGAGTGAGATGATCCTTTTCCCAATCACAATTGGGAAACTGTGTGTTCTACCAAGAGAGCCTGGAAAGTATAAGGGTCAGGCCAGAACACAGGATCTTTTGTTAGGGAAAGGAGAGTGTGTGAAAATGGAATGGAAAAGTGAATGAGAGGGTAACCAGCTGGGAAGTCACTGAGCAAAATCCTGTGTTGGAAAGTGCCCGTACTGACTGCTTAGGAAAAGCAGCAGGTCCTCCCAGACCCCCGAGGGTCTGAAAACTGACGGCTGTGTTAGGAGGTTCCTGTACTCGTCTGCATAGGGGGCAGCAGGTTCTCCCACGCCCTTTTTTGGTATGAAAACTGACAGCTGTGTTCCCTGGAAAGGGAGTGCCCGTACTCTGAGGGAACCAGAGTCCCCCAAGATTCTTTTTTTATCTGAAAACTGATGGCTGTGTCCCAGCTAAGCCAAAGTGAACCCCACATCTGAGAGGGAACATGGGAAGCTGTAGCTCAAGGGTAATGATAGGAACCCCCTAGGAGATTTAGGAAAAAGACGTGAGCAAATTGTGTAAAGTGTGGCTTTGCTCAGGAACAAGATGAAGCTGGGAAACCAATTTGGCTAAATAAAAGTACTTAAAAGAAAAGGAAAAATGTTGGGGGTTTTGTTTGTTTGTCTGTTTGTTTGTCTCTCTTCCTCTCTGTCTTCCATGCAACCATGTGGCATGTTTGTTAAGATTTATGCCTTCTCTAATTTAACTGAGATTTATGGTGGGAATGATCAGTGTGCGTAAAGCTGAATGTTGTTTTCCTCTCTTTTTCTCCTTGTGTGTTTGTGTGTGTCAAAGTGTTTGTGTTCCCGCGAGGTAAATATAACTGTTAAATGTCTCTGATCCCTAGGAGGGGAAAAAAATAATAATTAAATTGTTAGAAATAATGTTGAATTGTTGAATTAAGCAATGGAAATGCCTTCACACTGAGCTTGCCTGGCTAGCAGAACAGGGTGAAGTTTTCTTCCCTCTCTGTACTTTTAAGAACAGCCCAAGGTTATTAAATTAATTTACAGGAAATTTTCATTCTTACATTTACTGTGGTTTCATCTGTCCACCCTTTTTCTGAAGCATGTGAATCCAATTTTTCCCCTCATCTGTGATATCCCCATTTTGTTATAACTGGTCTATCTGTTTAATAACTGTAGTACTGATTAGTTTTTCTGCCTACAAGCTATCTACCCACCGCCAATCTATCTCTCTATTTCTTATTCTCCTACAATGCCTTTCTTCATCCACAAAGGGGAGAGAGGACCTTGTTCTCAGTGACTCTGCAACCTGTGGAAGCAGATAATACTGATCCAGATGCTTCCTCCAGAGTAGACCTTCCATCCATTTGAGTCAGGAATTGGGTTTGGATCCAGCCCTCCACTAGAAAGTCATCACTGCAACCAGAGTGGAGCAGACCTTCCCAAGCCTGACTGACCACCCTTACCACCAAGCCAAGCTTAATGCCACCCAGAAGACATGAAAGAAAGGACCCTGAGATGGACAAGAAAAGACTGACTCTTTTTGATCCCCAAAAGACAGCTGTAAAGACTATGGAGGGAAGGTGGAAATTCATTGTAAGGTTTTCTTTCTTTGCTTCATTCACAATTGTAACTGATCAGTTGAATGGATTCATGAAGGGATGGCATTTGGGAGTGGTTGACACAGCAAGTTCTGAACACCTTAGATTTCTGTCTGGCGGGAGGGGAATTTGTCCAGAATGTTTATATTGCCTGTATTTTAGAAGTAGCTGCATACACAAACACACAGACACAGACAAAGCCCTTCACCCTACCTCCATATAAAGCTGCTTCTAGCTTGCTGTTTTTTTGTTTTTTATTTTTGCTCTGTGACACTAAGGCCCAAGCAGTCATATCTTAACCCTTCAATGTGAACTTTCACATTAATTTGGTGGTATTATTAAAATACAAATGAATTATTTTCTTATTAATATTAGACTAATAATGATATATGAAGCTAATTTCTGGAGCTTGGTTGGACTAAACCAATTAGTGTAGAATCAGCCATGAGATCAGTGAGAAGACAGCGATTTCAAATTGCTAGATGTTATTTCCATATAATAATTTCCAATTTTATTGAAAATGATGTTTATTTTAACATCTTGAGTTCCTCAAGAATTTCCAGCTAAAGAAAGAACAGATATACAAGCTGGGAATAAGATACACTTCTAATGACTTAGGTTTGGTACAGAAAACTTCATTTCTATTTGCAAAATTTGAGACTAGAGTTCAAAATACATGAAGATTTTAATTAATTTAAATAGAATGTTAATCATATTCAAATTTCACTTGAACAACAAATATATAACAGAAATCTTTTCCTAACCAATAATAACCACTAGATGTAATCTATAACTGATCACACTTGATTATTTTAAATAAACCACAACAAAAGAAGCTATAAAACCAGACTATGGTTCAGACAAATCTCTAGGTTTTATGAATTTAAGGCAGAATTACTGCAAAACAGAGATCCAATAGTCTACACAACTTTGTCCAACACTATATAGTCTATAGCAAGCTTATGTCTCAAGAATCACTCCTGAAGACAGATTAAACAAAATGTAATTGTTGTGCTTTTGTTTCTTTAAGGCAGTTATACTGTTTTCCCCAACAATCCCCAAATAAACTCCATCCCCAAAATATTTACCTTCATTTTCCCATTGAAACCGCACTTGGGTTGATGGCTACAAAGACTTTAATGACAGCAACAAGCAGCCCAATGGTTGTGATTGAGCAGAAAAGTGCAGAGACCCCTATATTCCAGGAAGGTGCTTTGTTCCCACTGACCTCAAACACAGCAACATCGGTGAGAACAGGGTAAGTGATGAAACGCTAGCAAAAGAAAGGGGAGATAAAGACATAGGAAACAAAAACGCTGCTTATCCTGGCCATTCTTTCTCATCATCAGGAAGGTTCCAACTGGCAGAAAGCTCCCCCCTCCCCCAAGGTTTCAAAGGGAAACGCTCTGCAACCCAGCAGCTCCACAAACAGAAAGCTCTTCGGAGAACCACCCACGGGGGACCTCTTCCGGCTGAATCCCGAGCCTTCTCGGGAGCGCGAGCCGTCAAGATCCTCCCTTCTCCCGAGGGATCCTCAGGGATCGCTCTCCTTTCTTGACACCTGTCACTCGCTAACCCTAACCCTAACCCTAACCCTAACCCTAACCCTAACCCTAACCCTAACCATCCCCAGCGACCGCCATCTACTCGGCCTCTCGCTTGTTCCTAGGGGCTCAGCCAGGACACCCATCTGGAAGGCAGACGCGAGAAATCTGCTGAGGAGGGAAATTTCCTAAAGAGAAAAGCAGAAGGGATGGCTGCGGGCATGCACCGAGACCTCTCGCGAGCCTCCCAGGTTCTTTCACCAGAAGAAAGGAGGAGCCACTGCAACCCGCCCCTCCTCTTGTAGACCATTCTTCAATTGCCCCATCCCTGCTACGCCTCAAAACCCACCTTGTGCCTCCCTCTTGCAAGTTGTCGGCCTCCCTGCTCAGGGAAAGATTCCTTTTTCACTGCCTCGGTTCGGACTCCTTGCCACCGCAGCAGCAGCAGCAGCAGCAGCACCGCCAATCCAAGCGCATCCCCGCTTCTCCCTTCCGAGTCGGGTTCTTTCGGTCTTCCTCTCCGACTTCGATTCACTTCCGCTACCAGCCGCGGTCACGGAGCGGAAGGGCTTAGAAGAATGAGCGCGAGACAGACCGTCCAGAGGACGCCGGGCCCGGAGCGGAGGTGCGCATGCGCGAGGAAAGAACCAGGCGCCGCCAGACAGACCCAGTTGGCGGAGGGCGTTTCCTCGGTGTTTTGGTTGTCGATCAGCGCTTATTTTCCATCATCACCCTCGCCATGCTCCTCGCGAAAGGTGGAGCCGGGGTGAAAAAGCTCGGAGAGGTTTCTGGTTTGGCCAGGACGGGCGTGGTATCCGGAGAAGCATCCGCTCACAGCCCATTGGCCTATAAACGCAACAAAGGCTACTGCCGTGTGCTCCTTCACAAGGCGGGGAGATCCCCTCATCCTTGCGCGGTTTGCCCTCACTTAAAGCAAAAAAAGAATTGGATTGAAAAAGTGATGCGGGCCTGCATTCATGCCCTTATACCAGGGGTGAAATGCAAAATTTGTTGTGTGTGTGTGTGTGTGTGTGTGTAATGTGACGGTGGGTATGGTCAACTTTTTAAAAAAAAACTTCTTAAAGCATTTTTCTACAACCGCTTCCACGGAAGAGGCTTTTTAAAAAATGCTTTGAAAAGCCTCTGCCCATCAGGCAACTCAGTTGGGATCTCAGAGAGGCTTTTCAAAGTATTTTTTTAACCACCTCTTTGGCCAAAGAGGTTGCAGAAAAAAATGCTTTGAAAAGCCTCTGTTGATCCTAGCTGAGCCACGAGATCATCAAAGGCTTTTTTTTTTACTTTTAAAAGCATTTTTCGGTGGAAGAGGTTGTAGAAAAAATGTTTTTAAAAGTAAAAAAAAACATGATCATGCGGCTCAGGTGGGCATGGGGGGGCAGGGATTTTTGCTATCCGTTCTCTGAACCACCCGCCACCATTGCTACTGGATCGGGCGATCCGGTCTGAACTGGGAGCATTTCACCCGTCTTGTGTGCTCGCTGCACAGAAAGCAAAATTAACACAAAATGAATTTTGAAACGAGCGCCTTTATAATAAAGTCGTGGAAAAGTGGGAAAATATGCATGTTTTACTGAGAGAGGCGAGTAATGCCACATGAAGGACTTTTTTTAAAGTAACTCCAATCTGTAATAGAATGAAACTGCCCTTATTTCTCTGCCTCATGTTGCAATCCATTATGCCAGGGGTCCACAAAACAGGGCCAATTTACGGTCCCTCAGATTATTGGGGGGGGGCTGGCTAAGGTGGCCATGTGACTGGGTGGGTGTGGCTAGGGGGCCATGTGATGGTGGGCGTGGCCAATTTAGCAGTCCATTTTGCCTTTGTCCTTTCTAAACTGTACTTGCTGAACCCAAGGCATCTATTTATTTAATAAGACACCCCTCCCCAGGGGAAAAAGAGCACACACACTCTTGCCACTTGCCTAATTTCAGTATAACAGCAGCTTCAGGCTTCTTAAAATAGGCCACTAAAAAAGAATAAAACAGGATTTCCTTCAAAATAACTCCAGATTATATGTTTCAGAAAACCACACAACAAACCAGACTGAGAACTACACCAAGACTGCACCTAACCCCACCCCCCAAAAAATTTGGAAAAGAGAATCACTCTAAAATCCATTAGTATTGCATTTCTCTGAATGCACCATATATCTTTATCTTACGTATTGTAAATTGATTTCTGATGCATTTAACTTATGGAATTATCTTTTGTTACTACTTCCAGCAATATTAATCTGCATTTCTTACTTTATTTAGAACGAACAGATTTCAAATTATATAAACCCATTGAGATTGTCTAGCCAAACACAACCCCCACCTATTTGCGTTCTCTCTCTCTCTCTCACACACACACACACCCCAGTCTGCTTTAAAAGGTAAATGTTACAAGCAATATCTTAATGCTGATTAAATCTAAAAGAGGCCAAATCAGGAGGACTGATGAGAAAGTGACCTTCTGATAACTAAGGACAGGTCCACCTCAAGTTTCATTTAGAATTGGAGGGGTGACAGAGAAAGAAAAGAAAAGCTTTTAAATTAAATAGGCTTACTCTGGTAATTACACAGCTAATCAATTTAGATCCCAGAACATAGGAAATGAAACAGCAGAAAACCCCTCCCCTGCATGGCTGCTTGTGAACTAAAGAAAGCTAGCAATTGAATCCAAAGTCAGAGAAGGGACCCTTACAAGCCCCGGTCACTGCGTCTTTTTTTTTCATTTTCATTTAATTAGATTTATATACCGCCCTACTCCCGAAGGACTCAGGGCGGTGAACAGACACAGAATAAAATACATAGATACAAAAGTTAAAGACATAATTAAAACCAAATTAAATAATTTAGCCCGAGACAGTTAAAAATCCCAATAATTTAAAACAAATTAAAATTTCACTTTAGAAAATTTAAAAGAAATTTAAAAGAAAAGGGGTGAAAGTTAGGCCAAGCAGGCTTGCTGGAATAGGAGGGTCTTAAGAGCACGGTGGAAAGTAGGCAGATCCGGGATCCTCCGTAACTCCGGTGGGAGCTCATTTCAGATAGTGGGTGCCCCCACAGAGAAGGCCCTCCTCCTGGGGGCCGCCAGTCGACATTGTTCGGCTGACGGCACCTGAAGGAGCCCCTCTCTATGAGAGCGTACCGGCCGGTGGGAGGCTGTTTGTGGTAGTAGGCAGTCCCGTAAATAACCAGGTCCTAAGCCATGGAGCGCTCTAAAGGTGGTAACCAAAACCTTGAAGCGCACCCGGAAGACCATCGGGAGTCAGTGCAGCTCGCGCAGGAGGGGTGTCACATGGGAGTGCCATGATGCTCCCATAACCACCCGTGCGGCCGCACTCTGTGCTCGTTGGAGCCTCCGGGTGCTCCCCAAGGGAAGCCCCATGTAGAGAGCGTTACAGTAATCCAGGCGGGAGGTGACGAGGGCGTGAGTGACTGTGTAAAGAGTCCTGATCCAGAAAGGGACGCAACTGGCGGATCAGACGAACCTGATGAAAAATCCTCCCAGTCACGGCTGTCAAGTGCTCTTCTAAAGACAGCCGTGAGTCCAGGAGGATGCCCAAGTTGCGAGCCTTCTCCGTGGGGGCCAGCGATTCACCCCCAATAGTCAGCGATGGCGTCAGCTGACTATATCGGGACGTCGGAAACCACAGCCACTCTGTCTCGGATGAGTTAAGCCTGAGCCTGTTCCTCCCCATCCAGATCCGCATGGCCTCCAGACACCGGGACACCACTTCAAGGGCATCGTTGGGGTGGTCCGGGGTGGAGATGTACAGCTGGGTGTCATCAGCGTACAGATGGTACTTCACCCCAAAACCACGGATGATCTCACCCAGCGGTTTTACATAAATGTTGAACAGAAGGGGCGAGAGGCCCGACCCTTGTGGCACCCCACATATGAGGTGCCTCGGGGTCGACCTCTGCCCCCCTGTCAACACGGACTGCAACCGGTCAGAGAGAAAGGAGGAGAACCACCGTAATACAGTGCCCCCCACCCCTAACGCTTCCAACCGGTGCAGCATGATACCATGGTCGATGGTATCAAAAGCCGCTGAGAGATCTAATAGGACCAGGACAGAGGAACAACCCCTGTCCCGTGCCCTCCAGAGATCATCAACCAGCGCGACCAATGCTGTTTCCGTGCTGTGCCCAGGCCTGAAGCCCGACTGAAATGGATCCAGATACGTCGCTTCATCCAGGTACTGGGGGAACTGTCGCACAACCACACTCTCAACAACCTTCACAATAAAGCGAACAATAATTAGCCAATACTGCTGGGTCCAGGGAAGGCTTCTTGAGGAGGGGCTCACCACCGCCTCTTTCAAGACAGTGGGGAAGTCACTCTTACCCAGCGAAGTGTTTATAATCCCCTGGAGCCAGCCTCACGTCACCTCCCAGGAAGCCAGCACTAACCAGGAGGGGCACGGATCCAATAAACGTGGTCTCGTTCAGTCCACCCAGAATCCTGTCCACATCGTCAGGGGTCACAGGATCAAACTCATCCTAGGTAACAATCTCAGGACCTGCCTGTCACCCACCCACCCCCTTGAAACTACCCATTTGGAGTCCAAGTCTTCCCGAATCTGAGTGATTTTGTCATGCAGATATTGAACAAAATCCTCGGCTCTACCCTCCAAGGGGTCCTCCCGTGCTTCCTGGTGGAGCAGGAAGTGGGTCACCCTAAACAGGGCATCCTCCACTCCCACCCCCTTTTCTTCCGAATCCAAGGAAAAAAGCTCCCAGCCCAGAAACAACACTCCCAGAGCTGGAGAGCTGCACTTGCAGTAGAGTAGGAAGAAAAACCTCAGGACTTTAAAAACTCAGGGAGAAACCCCCTCCTCCTCCCCCACGTGGCTGCTTCTGAACTAAAGTAAGTTAGCAATTGAGCAGGGAAGCTAGAGAGGGAGAGTTCAAATGCCAGCCAGTTGATGACAGTCCCAGGGATTTAAGCTTTGGGCTCCCCTTTTTCTTCCTTCCTTTCCAGCGAGCAGCAGTTTGCAGGGTCTGAAATTTACTTTCCCTTTCTGCCTTTGCCCACTTCCCAGCCAAGGAATGCTGCTGCTTTTGCTGCCTCCCCACAAAAAGAACCTCTTTCTTTCTCCTTCCTTCCTTCTCATCTTCCTTCCTACTTTTCCTGCCTGCCTCCTCATTCCCATCTGGTTCCAGAGTTTGGCAATCCTGCTGGTGGCCGTGCTTACGGTGGCTGTTACTTTCCCACATGGGGTGGGGTGGGAGGCAGTTCCAGTGAAATTGAAGCCACACAGGCTGCAATGCTAGGCCTTTTTGCCATTCTTGGCCTGGAGAGGCCTTCTACCAGCCAAAACTGACTGCGTTTTTGGCCTCCCCCCGTCCCCCGCAGCTCTCTGCCTTATCTTTCACTTCCAGTTCACAAAGGTAAATCCTGCGCTCGGCCGAAAGGTGGGGACCAGCAGGTGGGCAGGGCAATGTGGGTGGGGCAGCCTCGTGGTCCCACGCAGGCCAGATTAACGGCTTCAGCGGGCCATATCCAGCCCGTGGGCTGTAGTTTGAGGACCCGTGCATTATGCCCTATTTCTGTGCCTAAAGTTGAATGACTTGACTTGATAGAAATCAGAGCCCAATGGTTGTTGAAGACTAGACCAGTGACTTTCCCATTAAGAGAAAGCATCTTGCATATCCTTTCTCAAGCACTGCATTCTCTTCATGTAGCACTCTTCTCCCAGCATTGAAAATATTTTCCAATTATTATCTAGACCAGTTGTTCTCAACCTTCCTAATGCCGCAACCGTTTAATACAGTTCCTCATGTTGTGGTGACCCCCAACCAGGGGTGGGTTCTAAATTTTTTTACTACCGGTTCTGTGGGCATGGCTTATTTTGTGGGTGTGGCTTGGAGGTCATGTGACTGGGTGGACCTGGCTAGCTGGTCATGGGACTGGGTAGCCATGGCTATGTGTATAGGGACTACTCAGAGGGCTGAAAAAAGTCATTTCTGACAGATCCTCGCACTTTTGACTGGTCCTCACACTTATGACCATCCTCACATTTATGCTCGTGCAGCATTCTTAACAACCATGTCACTCATTTCACAACCGCTTCTCTTCACCATGGTGACAAGATAGGGCAAAAACGTAAAATGTGAGGACAGTCGTAAGTTCGAGGACTGGTCAAAAGTGCGAGGACCAGTCAAAAATTACTTTTTCAGCCCTCTGAGTAATCCATGTGCACAAAAGGACTACCCAGAGGGCTGAAAAAAGTTATTTCTGACAGGTCCTCGCACTTTTGACCGGTCTTCGCACCTATGACTGGTCATCATTTATGCCCATTGTAGCATTCTTAACAACTGTGTCACTCATTTCACAACTGCTTCTCTTCACCATGGTGACAAGATAGGGCAAAAACATAAAATGTGAGGACAGTCGTAAGTTCGAGGAATGGTCAAAAGTGTGAGGACCAATCAAAAATAACTTTTTCAGCCCTCTGAGTAGTCCATATGCATAAAGGATACAGCAATAGAGAGGGATGAAGGAAGGGAAGGGAAATTAGAGTAGGAGTGAGGGTAAGAGAGGGAGGAAGAGAGGAGGAGGAGGAGAAAGGAAGAGGAAGTAGGGAGGAGAAGAAGAGGGGGGAAGAGAAAGTAAGAAGGAAAGAAAAGAGAGAGGTGGTAGGTTTGAGGAGAAAGATTGCTCTACAATAAAAAAGATGAAAGGGAAGAAAACCAACCCTAAACAAATATAAAGATATTAAGATAAAGAATGAATTGTTAAACTTTAAAGAATAAAAGAGAACAAATATGAATAAATAGCAATAATTAGAAATACACATACAAACATACAATGTATTTTCTTTGAACAGAGTATTTGGCCGGTTCACAAATTTAAACAGTGTTTAGTCATTTCAATTAAATTGACAATTTCTATATTTCCTTTTTGCCATATTTATTCCTCATCTATTTTTTTAAAAAACCAATATTACCCTTCATCCTTATCTCTAATCTTAATCAAATTCAATTCTATATTATACCCCTTTGCATTGTCATCTATTTTTATATCCATCCTCACATTGGTTAATTATGTAATTATGTAATACAGTTGTTTAATACAAATTCAACATTTTAATATAAATCAATTAGTTATATACCTATCTTTTTTGTATATTAATCAATATGAACATGAATATTCCAATTATTTCCATGCAATCCAATTTCTTACAAATCAATTAATTATATTTACCAATAATAATAAACCAAATAATTTCCCCATATATTCCTCCAAACCACAACTTAACCATTTCTGCTTTCAACACAATATACAATTAATAGTATCTCAATTATTTCAATTCCCTAGTTAAATAGAGCTTTTTTTCTTTTGTGTTTTTAAAATCTTGAACTCTCCTCTTTTGCCCTAATTTTCCCATTGTTTGCAGTTTTGCACCTACTTTTTTGGTAAAGAAAAAGAAATCGCTCTCCCTGCTTCATTTTGTCATGTTGCGGCAAAGACCCTGCTTTACTTTCAGATTCCTTTTAGCTAGGGAAAAAAAATTGCTCCAGCAGGCAAAGTTTGCTGCAAAAATTGCAGCAGACAAAGAGCTTGCAAAACAAGAGCTTGCAAAAGAGCCTGCGCAAAACAGCTGAGAGCAAATCAGCTGAGAGTCGGGAGGCGGATCTAATCAACTTATGCTAATTAACCTATGCTGAAGCTGAAAGAGGCTGTTTTTTCTATTTTTGCAGGCACCGATCTTCTCATTTGTTTTCTTTTAACACTGATCAGCTGTAGGGCGGCCCTTTGAAGCCCTGCGGCAAGAATTTAAACAGCTTTTTTCCCTTTAGTCATCAGCTGGGACTCAGGAGGCAGCAATAGATTGGGGGTGGGCGGAGTGAGTGGCCGGCGACCGGCGATCCAACAGAGGCAGAGGGTGAGGGTGAGTGAAGGCGTGGGGGGGAGGCAAGAGAGGGCTTTGGCAACCCCTGTGAAATGGCCGTTCGACCCCCAAAGGGGTTGCGACTCCCAGGTTGAGAACCACTGATCTAGACAGCTAACAATTCTATTGTTAGACTTCCGGTTTGGCATCACAATAAGACGATTGTGGGTAGCGGGGCTCCGCAAATCCCAGCTGATCCTTCTTTGTTAGGAGGCCCTGAAGAGCTTCACTCTGGAGGGGTGACAGCTTGATTCAAGAGCAGCTTGATTCAAGGCACCCTTCTGACCAACGAAAAAGAGAAGCGATTAAGGCCACTCCGAAGCTGGGGCAACCACAGAAGAAATACTAATGACCTGGAGTGGTTCATGAACAGAGGATTAGAAGTGGGTGAGATGATTTTCAACTTCTATATTAGAAACTCATTAGAAACTATATTAGAATTTTTGAAAGAAAGACTCTTCAAAGCCCTGAAAAAGCGGTGAGTTAGCACATGGAAATAGACCCAAAAGAGAAATGAAATTTTAATGGAAGACTATGAAGTTTTAAAATATAGAAAGACCAGACTGGAACTTTCACTACTGTGAAAAGTGATTTTAATTTGCTTCTACTGGAAGAAATTGTATAAATAAAAATGGACCTTTTGATCATTTGACAATCAGCTATTATTATGTCTTCCTTAGTTTTAATGCTGGAACTTAGAGCTGGGATGCCACCTATTGGTGAAAAAAGATACTATAGTACTACATGGTTGAAAAAGACATTGACAGGAAGCCAGAATTGATAAGAAGATGGGAAACAACGTGAAAGGCAAACAACATCTGGGAAGCCATCTTTTTGTTTTTTGTTCTACATCTATTTGCTTTCTGGATATTTGGGAGTAACTGGTGAGCCTTTTGAGCCTTTCAAAGTAGTGTGGATTATAAACAATACTAATCTACATTTGACTTTGTGGATTAATGAGACATAGGGAAATTTGGTGGGCCATTCTGGATTATAAATATTGTTTGATAGAAGATATACGAGGCAAAAGAAGAAAAGTTCTTTTTACAAATTTGGATAACTCACAGGGAATAAGTTGGCAGATTTCAAGGACTATAAAAATTGTGGATTCTGAAGAACAGTTCCGGGATTGAGCAAATTCTTCTAATATTGACTTTTTGGTGTTCTGGACAATTGGGATATTGGGATTTTGGTGGATTATTGAGTAACTTTTAGCCCATTAAATTAAAGCAACGGGAGAAAATGCATTTCAAAAAGAAATACTATTGAAGCTTCAATGTATTCAGGAAACTATGAAAAGGACCCCCATAGAGTGATGAAGAAACTGATGCATAATTCAGATGTGAGACTAGGAATCCCTCAGCAAATGACAATAAAAAATGAACAAAAAATTCAGAAAATAGAGAAGTTAGAAGGAGAAGAGGAAAGAATAGAGGAGATAAATCAACAAATGACACAAACAGATAAAGATATGGAAGAGATAGTAAAAATAGTTGAAATGGAACAGGTAGATTACTCTTTACGAGGTCAAAATATAGAAGAGGACAAAGAGAAAGAAATTCCAGAAGTGATTAAAGAGTTATTGATGGATGCTCTAGAGATTCAACAGTGAGAGGTAGATGTAGAGGCAGATGAAATACTTAGACTAAATATGAGTGATGTAAGGGGATACAAGAATCCAAGGGAGATTTGTCAATAAGTATTGAAATACTAAAAAGGGCAAGAGATGATGGATAGATACAGTATACTTCTTAATCTGGGATTTACTTTATTAAGGGTTAGAAAATAGAGGTAGAGATTAGAAATTGGGAAAACATTATGTATACTATTAGAAGTTGAAAGATTATTACTATGTATACCTAAATAGCATTATTATTGTTATTAATATTGTGTATAAATTGGCCCAGACAATACACTGTTCATTAGCATTTATGTATGTCAAAGAAAAAACTATAAATAAAATTATATATTTAAAAAAATTCTGTGCATGTCTGCACCCATCCGTCTGTCAAATTTTGCTTAAATTTCTGAAGAATAATTTGTGAACTAGGAATATATTTAAAAAGATTAAAAATTTAGTTTCTAGTCTGAGTAATTTTCATGAAGAGGTATTTTTCATCATGAATATTTTCTAAGGTGGGCCAATTATTTAACACTAATTTCTTATTTACCTCCAAACTCATGAGTTGTTCCTTATCTCTTACACATTGGCAAAAAAAAAACACAAAAAAAAAACCCAGAACACAAAATACATGCTGAGTGGACACGAACTTGTAGATGACCCTCACTTTGTCAAGGATCTTGGAGTACTCATATCTAATGATCTAAGTGCCAAAGCCCACTGTAACAACATTGCCAAAAATTAATCCATGTATTGAAAACAGTCTCCGCAGAACTCGGATGACTGCTTCTGTCGTCGTTGATGTCATTAACTGTACCTCTAACCATTTAGCGTAGGCATCAATGATGATCAGGAATGTGTTTCCCTGGCACGGTCCTGCGAAGTCTATATGTATGCGGGACCCCAGAGCCCCAGGATTCTCCCAGTTGTGTGTGGGTGCTGTGTGTGGTGCTGGGCGGGATTCCTGGCATGGTGTGCAAGTTGATACCCATATCTCTATTTCTTTGTCTGTCCCTGGCCACCACACATAGCTTCTTGCCAGCGCCTTCATTTTCACGATCCCCAGGTGTCCCTCATGCAACAAGTCCAAAACGTCATTTCTTAATGCTTTTGGGATTATCACTCTATCCCCCCACAATAAACACCCTCTTAAACCTGAAAGTTCTGTTTGCCTCATCTTAAAAGGTTGGAATTCAGTGTCTATGTCCGTCACAGGTGATCCCTTCCAGACCCAACTTAAAACGCACGCCAGAGTTCTGTCCTTAGTTGTTGCTCTCGCGATATCTGTAGCCGAGATTTGAGTGTTCACCATGGTTTCTATCAGCAGGGTGGTTGTGGCTGGTGCTGGGTCTTCTACTAGTTCCGGAAGCGGGCATCTGCTGAGCGCGTCAGCATAGTCGATGGTCTTTCCTAGTTTGTACTTTAGTTTGTAGTCATATGCTGCGAGGAATTCCGTCCACCCTAGCATTCTCGGGGAGAGTATAGGGGGCGGAGGTTATCTCCCATGATGATCCCCAGGAGCGGCTTGTGGTCTGTGATGAGTTCGAATCTTCTTCCATATAGGTACTCATGGAACCTTTTAATGCCAGCTACTGTGGCCAACACCTCTTTATCCAGCTGGCTGTAGTTTCTTTCTGGCTTGGACAGTGTTTGTGATAGAATGCGATGGGGGCTTCTCTGCCATTTGGCATGCAATGGCTTAGCACAGCTCCGATGCCAAATGGAGATGCATCGCAAGTCAGTCTTAAAGGCAATGTCCCGCTGTACTGTACTAATACTCTGTCTGAAGTTAAAAGTTTTTTTATCTGCTCAAATGCGTTTTTCTCCGTTTTCCCCCATGTCCACTCTATTCTCCTATCCAGTAACTGGTGAAGGGGCTCAGCAATCCTGGCTTTCTGTGGCAGGAAAATATTATAAAAGTTCAATAATCCCAAAAATGTTTGCAATTCTGTTTTGTTTGTTGGGGTCGGTGCTTCTCTGATTGCCTTCAATTTGCCTAAGGTGGGTCGTATCCCTGACCCATCGATTAGGTATCCCAGGAATTCTACTTGCGTTTTGGCTAGCTGGCACTTGTCCCTTTTTACTTTTAGCCCCGCCTCCTGGAATCTGGTTAACACTGCTCTTAAACGCTGCTGTAATTGTTTCTGATTTTTGGCTGAGATTAAAACATCATCAAAATAGGGAACGACTCATTCAATTTCCTGTAATAGGCGTTCCATAAAACTTTGGAATAGCCCTGGAACTACGCTTACTCCAAACTGCAGACACTTGCACTTGAACGCTCCCCTGTGCGTGACTATTGTTTGCACCTCTGCTGTGGCATCGTCTACCGGTAATTGTTGGTATCCCTGAGGCAAGTCCAGCTTCGCAAATATTTTCCCTTGCCCCAGGGAGTGTAAAAGGTGTTACACGATGTGTACTGGGTAAGCGCTCTGTTGTAATGCCTTGTTCAGGGTGCTCTTATAGTCTCCATAGAGGCGCACTGACCCATCTGGCTTTGTGGGGGTTACTATGGGTGTCTCCAACTTAGCATGGTCCGTCGGCTCCAATACCCCTTGGGCAACGAGTTTGTCCAGTTGCTCATCTATTTTGGGCCGTAGAGGAAAAGGAACCCTCCTGGGTTTAATTCTGACAGGGGTGACCTGGGGATCTAGGTTAAAAGATATTGGGGACCCCGTGTACTTGCCCAGTTTGCTGTCGAAAACATCTGCAAAGTCCTTCATCAGTTCCTCTTCCCAGCCGTCATCTCTTTATTAGCTCCAGTACAGCAATTGATTGCCTAGCCATGGCAGTCCCTTTTAAAGGGAGCTCTCCGCCACTTCAGCCATTGACGTGCTTCTAAATCTCCCACTCTATTTACTCACTTCTAATTGGTCCGTTTGAATTGCCATTCAATACTCAACACTATTCATATGCAAATACCCTCACCCAAGACCCAACAAAGGTAGGATTAGCCCTTAGCCATAATAGGAATTGCCCAAAACCCTCTTCATTACATCATCACCCAGAAAGATTCAATCAAGCCTGGGAGCCAAGACAACCTAGTTACCCCTGCATGGCCCCATGGGAGTCTGACAACCAATCAGGATACCTGCCCTTACATGGGAACAGGAAGCTCTAAGGCAGGGCCCAAGAGAGGGTATAAATATACCTCTCTCTCACACCCATGTGCTTGATTGCCCAGGACCTCAAACCATGTAGTCCTGTCTACCATTAAATAATCTTTTCAAACAGCTTCCATGTTTCCAGTGTGTTTCTCCCTACTTGGAACTGAACCCAGATGGACATTTCTTCCAACAAACCTATTCTAAGCAGTTCTGAAACATTGGAGAGAGGAAGTTATTTTATTATAGATTTTTCTAAGTTAATTTATTTAAACTGCATGGCTGGACATTAGTTCCAAACTCTACTTCAGGTGTAATTATAGCATAACACTTTTCTTCCTGTGGTATACCAAACAACCAACTGTTATAAATTCACTGTGCTAAATTTTTGCTCTCATTAAATTGGCCTTGATAAGAATTATTGTTTCTCTGTAAAACCACTTTTCTGATGCAGGAAATTGCAGTTGGCTTTTATAATTAGTGGAGCATTTCATCAATGGAAGACTGCCTGTTGATAAGGGGGATTAAAACTCTGTCCTCCTAGAGAATTAAATATTTTGGAGAATATTGAGAGGCAAAATATATTCCCCAAAAGATAAGTGGAGAAACATGCTCTTAAAGGGAGAAAGCAGCCCTAGTTTCCTGCATAGTAAAACAGCCGCCAGTAGATGCCTAAAGTCTTTAGAGATGGATATTTTGTGCCCATTAAGAAATCCAGGCCAATCTATTCACAAACAAAACCACTTCAGCTCCAGATGATGGGATTAAGAAGGACAGAACTGTGAGTTTTTAAGACATATTAGGATTGACCCACCATCATTTAAATAGCAAAAGACACAAAAGCCCCTTCATTGCACAATCCCAAGAACAGTTCAAGCTTCAAAGTCCCAGAAATCTATAAAGATCCATCCATTCATTCAACCATTTTATCAGCTGTCCCAGAGCTGCATGCTGTGGTTCTGCTCATCAATAAAGAGTCCTCCTTTCCAATCAGCCTCAATTTTATTTCCAGTGCCTTTCTCCCAGCTTGGAACTGGACCAGATTTTTCTTCCAATACTCTACTTTTCACCTGTCCATTTTTTTATTATCACATTGATGTATTCTCATTGTGTTCTTTGTCATTGTTTATTTTATTGTTCTATTATTTTACTTTTATTCTGTTTATACTCATTTTTTTAATTGTTGTAAGCTGCCTAGAGTAGTCCCACAGCAAGATAGACAGCAAATCAATTTAGTAAATAAATAAATAGCACCTTAGACATGGGAGAAATTACTTAAATATGCAACATACTCAGTAAATCATGACTATGAACAATTACAATTTTATCAGGATCATAATAATAGTGTAGGAATACATAGTATATATTGAACATTTGGTATATATTAGCAATTTGTGATAAATTTTCTCCTGAATATAAAAGTGTATCTTTCAACGCACACACACAATCTTTTTCCATTCTTTTTATCTTTACAATTATAATTTTTTTTTATTCTTTTAGCTTTCCACCTACTATGGATATGCTGTTACTTTTTTCCTCCAATTGACTGTCTGCAAGTAAACTACCCTTACACCAAGTCACTCAAGTACTTCTTTTGAAAAGCTTCAAAACCTACAAATAATACTAATGGCTTAGCATGTTATATGAAGATGATATAAATTATACCGTAAGCCAATTCATTAGCTTTTTCCTACATTTCCTACACAATACTAGGCTAAAATGTGGATGACAAGTTTGTGATTCAAACATGCAGTCATTCAGTGTATTCACTGAATAATCTGGATAACCCATAAAATACCATATTGCACAAGCACAGTCAGATATTGCTTCATTTATATGTGGTTAAGTATGAATATTGCAAATGAAAATAATTTATGCTTGTGAAATTACAGTATATGACTTTTGATGGCTGCAAATTATATAATGCAAGCTTCCAGGCCCGAAGGCCTTTCAGTATGTGTAGGCCTTCAACTCTCCCATTCCTGAGTGGATTGGTCTGATTATTAGCATTTTATTGTCTGTTCTGAAAAAGAATCCATCCACTTTACGGAATTGGTTTAAGAATTAATATTTTGGTCTTAGCTTCCTCAAAGGAGGCTTTTTCGGCATGACTCCTTCCGCTGCTCACCATCACTTTTAACATTTTGGAAAAACATTACATCTACCTCTTTCTTAAAGTATTTGTGATTCAAAACTCCTTCTTGGCCTTAAATTTTAAATTCTACCTTAATTGTATTTGTAGAGTATCATTAATATGGTTCATTAGTGATTTTGTTATTGAGCATGGACCTTACTAGTTGTCTGAAGTGTATGCAAATGTCTGAAGTATAAATTCCATTAATAAACTTAAGTACCGAGCCTGGAGTCCCACACAGTTTGTGTCAGCAGTGAAAGTTCGTCCTCTGAGCAGACGAAGACCCCAAAATATAGGTTGTGGGGAAAGCAGTCGGCAAAAACTAACTAAATAGGCACACAACACTGAGTGTAAAGACAGATGAGTGAGCACAACGAATCCATGAGTTAACCCATCTTGGAGACCAATGATTGAATCTCAAATTGGTAGGAAGCTCCTTCGAGGACAGCGAACCAGTCACAGCTTCGCAGGCGTCCCTTCTACCCAGGGTTGTTGAAAGAGTTAAACGCGGGCGTTTCTGTACTCCTGTAACTCCTCTTCCAATCCCTCTCGGTTTTATTTCCCTAAACTATCCCCGCTTCTCCGCAAGGCTTCTTCACTGGCTTTCTTAACCCAGCCCTCGGAGGCGAAGCCGCCCTTCAAACACCCGACGGCCTTCCGGGTTACGTCTCACTTCGTCAGGGTGTGAGCTCACGATGCCACCTCCTCCTTCCTTTTGTATAATGCTTACCGGTTCCGCGTAAGCAAAGAAGCTGAAAATCTATCTGGGCTCTCTGGCCTGTGTTCCCCGGGTGGGGCACCCTCTAGTTGTGGCGAGAAAGAGGGTGAGTTGTGAGAGGAGGGGCGGCTGAAAATACGGACAAGAGAGCTCGCTTGCTCGGAGCTTGATCCATCTGTAGCATGGAAGCTGGTGGATGCCCGCTTGTGGGGCATTAAGGGCAGTTTGGCAGAAGGTGATTCGGATTACTGTCGCGTGTTTTCGGCAGCCAGCAAAGCATATCAGGCGTCCCTGGCCATGCGGGCTGGTAGTTCTATGGCATCAGGCGGCCGGGTAGAGGGAAAAAAAATCGCCTCCTCTTGGGGCTTTCCACATGCTTTCTCTGGAAGAATGCCTCTAATTCGGAAGGTTTTGGAAGATTCTTGCGACACCCCCCCCCCCCCCCCTTGTTGTTTGAACTTCCCCGACCAGCGAGTAGGATGTGGCTTGGGCTATATCCGTAAACTCCAAGCTCAAGTCTGCCCTTAGCTACTGAAACCTATCGAGGAGCCAGTGATGGCGGTAGATCTCAGTCAAGCTTTCTCAGGGAGTTGTTTGAGGGCAATAAGGGACTGTTAAAGGCAGGAATCTGTGTCCTGAAGGAAAGTCAAGATAGACGAAAACGATCTGAATCATCTGATTTCGGGGTGGGGAAGACGGTGATAGGCAGTGAATTTTTGTAGGAATGAATAGAAAAGCAAACAGATTGACTTTGACAAGCAATTCGTTTCAATTTGTCACATGTATAATCATGATTTGTTTAATCATCATCATCCTCACAAACAGCTGGGATGACAAACTGTTACTCAGACCCAGATAAGCCACTTTATAATTCAACCCTTTCCGTACCTTAGTGGTGTAGTGCCTTTATAGGAACATGAACTTAAAAGTATATAATATTTTTCTGTTCATTCTTCCTGAAGAATATCCTTGCAGGTTGGAGAAATGTAATTCAGCATATGAAAAGAATGTGGGAAACCTAATATGGGCAGTAAGATGTTAAGTTTCTATTTGACAATATATTTCAGAAAGAAGCTGGATAGAGTTGTACATTACAGTACTGATCCAAAAGATAATACTGGAGGAGAGACAAGCAGTTATTTTGGTGTTACCGCTTCAGAAAATCTTCGTTCTAAGTTAAGTATACTGTTATGATCACTGACTAACATTTTCTGAAATTGTATAAGTGTTTTCTAAAATCAGTGGAAAATAAAAATAATTCATTGTAATGCTATAAATCCAGATACAATACTAAGGAATTTTAATATTAAAACTAACAGGAATATAACATTATTTTGTCACCAAAGAATTAAAATATTTATCTACTAAATAGCAAACTGCTAAGCAGGTATACAGAATGTGCAAAAATATGTGTATATAAATATTAGGAACAATGACTGAAAAAAGTATAACAAGGACTAAAGCATAAATAACTTTTTTTTAAAATATCAGAAATATAAATTTGGA
The DNA here is from genome assembly GCA_012654045.1 of Ptyas mucosa. NCBI lineage: Eukaryota > Metazoa > Chordata > Lepidosauria > Squamata > Colubridae > Ptyas > Ptyas mucosa. Next base: position 180,903 of record WNWU01013131.1, read on the forward strand.
AGAAAGATAGCTTTACAGCTTTGTTCATACCTTTTATAGGTATAAATTGTTTATACCTTTTATATACCAATGGCTATGAATAGACTTGCAACTTGGATTACTGAAAGTCAGAAAAACTAAAACAGTACATATAGTAGACATAGAACATGGCCTCTTAGCTTTAGTAAGCGTAAGCTTTTTGTGGCAATTGTTAAGATTATTGGCTGTGGTTTATATTAACAATAATATTGATTATTTATATAACATCATTTGAGCCCACAAGAAATAGGTAGGAACAATACATATGCTACATTGAGTAATAAAAAATAAAGGCAAGATACAAGTGTAACACAAAAAGTCCTCGACTTATATCCACAATTAAGCCCAAAATGTACGTTGTTAAGCAAGACAGTAGTTAAGTGAGTTTTGCTCCATTTTATAACTGCTTGCCACATTAATTAAGGGATTCCTACATTTGTTATGTTAGTAACATGGTTGTTAAGTGAATCTGGCTTCCCCGTAGACTTTGCATGTCAGAATATCACAAAAGATGATTACATGACCCTCAGGTTATGATTTGCAACCATCATAAATATAAGCCAACTGCCAAATGTCTGAATTTTGATCACATAACCATGGATGGTTGCAATGGTCATAAGTGTGAAAAACGGTCATAAGTCACTTTTTTCAGTGCCATTAACTTCGAACGATTACTAAATGAATGATTGTAAGTCGAGAACTACATGTAAATAAATAAAACTATATCATAAATTGTTATTTAAAGTCAAGATGACTGCTCCTTTAATTACAGAAAGGATATTTACTACATAGACATAATAGTTAAATATAATTACAAGTTGCATGATTTTATTTTTAAAATCATTTAAAGAATTTTAAATTTTATTTTTATGCAATATCGTTGTGCATTTCTGTGTAGTATCTACAACATATACCCAAATATTGTATTATTTTAAATATACCAGGATGTACCAATGTTACATTAAAAGTACCAATGTTACATTAAATGTAACAGGAGAAGCAGTTTGAAAACATTGGGTTAGGTCTGTAAAAAGTTAATTGAATTAAATTGAAATTCATTGCATGATTATTTATTTTGCTTATTCATTTCAATTTACTTTTTGGAAAGCCTGTTGATAGGGGAAGAGGTGTCTGAGAAGGTAGATTTAACATTTTATTTTATGTTTGTTATACTTTGTTTTCCCTTTCCTTTTTAGTTTAGCAAAAAAAGTAGTAGTAACACCAGTTTAATATAAAGGCACAAATATTCCCAGGGCCACTGGCAGACAAATTGCTCTGGATTCAGTTGATATAAGGTCATACTTGCTCCATCTCTACTATGATAAATTTTGAGGGTTACTATTGTAAGATTAGGAAATATTTTCATTACATCAGGAGAAGGAGAATAAATATACAATTAATCTTCTGTTAATGACTGGCCTGTTTCGTGACCATTCAATGTTATAACAGCACTGAAAAAGTGACTTTATGACCAGTCCTCAACTTAAGGTCAGATGATTGCCATTTACAAGCTTTTTTTAGCAATAATACATCTTTTAAATTTGATAACTTTAATCACTGTAGATATATTGTAATCTCTTACCCAGACAATAACATAATCTGGATCATAAAAGAAGCTATCCATTGTTTTACTAATAATGTTGTAATTGTTTTTAATAAATTACAATATGGTTTTGTTTGCTTCTTGTAAAAAAGGATAAAGTTTAATAAACTAGTCAGTACCTTAAGAATATTTGTAATAGTTACCATTATTCTAAAATGTAATGGAGTAAAATAAACTGGGCTTTTCTTGTAACCATTGATTTATAGCCTATAGGTAGATAACAGGAAAGAGAAACGGCAAAGATAGAAATTAGTATAATGGACCACAAAAAATATAACTAAAATGGATTTCTTTGTGAAAAATTTGGCTACTGAGAAACTGCTTTGGGTTCTGAAGGGTAAAAAAAAATCCCTATCCAAATATTTTAATCAATAATTTAAAAGAGTTATAAGTGTTTGTTAAATTAATCACATAAATGAAAAAAATTACTAAATCTATTTTTATTATAAACAATACAAGCAACTATTTATGCCAGTAATTTGGATGGGAGCAGTGCATAAATATCCTGGGTTGAGAACAATATCAGTCAAAGTGATAAAAGTAACTGTCTTTTTTAGGTGGCACAATAATATTAAAGTGAAGAAGTTGCAATGGGGAATCAGCTGGCTGGCATTGCCCCCTCTCAAATACTTTCTGTTGACAGCTATTTCTCAGACATCCATGATTTTGAATATGACAAAAGATTAGGCAGCACTCGTTTTTTTAAAGTTGCCCGAGCTAAGCATCGAGAAGGCTTAGTGGTTGTCAAGGTGTTTGCCATTCAGGATCCAACCTTACCATTAACTAGTTACAAGCAGGAGTTGGAGGAACTGAAAATACGGTTGCATTCTGCACAAAATTGTCTCCCTTTTCAGAAAGCCACATTATCTGAAAAAGCAGCCATGTTGTTCAGGCAGTATGTGAGAGATAATCTTTACGATCGAATTAGTACCCGTCCATTCCTAAACAACATTGAAAAGAGATGGATTGCTTTCCAGATCTTGACTGCAGTAGATCAAGCACACAGGTCTGGAGTCCGGCATGGAGACATCAAAACTGAAAATGTGATGGTGACTAGCTGGAACTGGATCCTTTTAACAGATTTTGCAAGCTTTAAACCAACCTACCTCCCTGAAGACAATCCTGCTGATTTCAATTACTTCTTTGATACTTCAAGAAGGAGAACATGTTACATTGCTCCAGAGCGTTTTGTTGATGGCAGTATGTTTGCTGCAGAATTGGAGAATATACGAGATCCTTCCACTCCCCTGGTTGATTTGGTCAACAGTAATCAACGCAGCAGAGGGGAATTGAGACGTGCAATGGATATATTTTCCGCAGGTATTTCAAATTGGTCAAATGGTTAAAGATAATCTGTGCTTTGCCTTCACAGGCAATGAGTAGTAAACACTTCAATTTTGAAAATTAGTATTGAAAAGTATGCTCTGATTTCTGGAAGAAGCTTGGGGAGCTTCTGTGCAAATTTTGGATCAACTGCTACCCTAAATCAGTGTTTCTCAAACTTGGTAACCTTAAGATGTGTAGACTTCAATTCCCAGAAGACCCAGCCAGCACACAATACTGGAATTTTGGGAATCTGTTCTTTAAAGGAATGTTTCTCAATCGTTAGAAGACCAGAAGTTTAATCTTTCAGCTTTTGGATTTGTGCCAGAGCCCATCCTCGGAATTTCTCTCTAGCAGAGCGTCTATGGAGATTTTCAGTGATCCAGGTCATGGTTGTCCCAAAAGCGATTTTTTTTCAAGATGCAATTGGATTTTCTGGTTTTTCTTTGAAAACATTTCACTTCTCATCCAAGAAGCTGCTTGAGTTTAAATTGTTCCATGCCCCATCCAGTCAGAGCTAAAGAAGCTTCTTGGATGAAAAATTAAACGTCTTCAAAGAAAAATCAGAAAGTCGGGTTGCCATTTGAAAAAAAAGCAGAGTGTATGCTTTAAGCTGTTCTATGTGTAGTATTTATGTGGTGCCTGGTTGTGTGTGGCTTTTTATTGATTGATTGGGGGTGTTGATGGCTGGCTATTAAGTTGTTGGCTATTGTTTCTTTGTGCTGCCAAGTCCTTGGCCGCCCCTAAGGACCTGATAAGCTGGTGATAAATCAGCACTCTTGTTGATTGACTTGCAGATCTCGGAAGCTATACTCTACTGCTTCCGAAATGGATATTATATTTATTAGAAGATGCCTGTACAGCATGCAAGGGAGAGAAAAGAAGAAAGAAGGTACAGGTAATCCCTGGGTTACGAGTGTTCAGTTAGTGAATGTTCAAGGTTACGCAATAAGTGCCCCCTAATGTTAAGAACAAGTCCTGAAACTACGAATCTTGCAGCACCAAGTCAGTTGTTTACACTTACAAACAACCACAGAGGCTTTGCAACATTTGCCCTGCACGTTGCTGACTGAAATGGAGCTTCTGAGGGGCATTAGGACATGCAGAGGCCTTGCCCAGCACCTTGCCGGCTGAAGCCTCTGGATGCCTGAACAGAGCTTCTGAGGGGCGATCCATCCCTCGGAAGCTCTATTTCACCCAGCAATGTGCCAGGCTTATGGAGGCCCGAACGGAGTGTTGGAGGGGTGCACACGGCTGAGAAGCTGGAGAGGAGACTGCTTGCTAGATCTTTATAAGGTAAGTGAACCGGTTCGGCAAGTTGGGTGGGTGGGGGAAAGCAATTGTGCGGAGCATGAGATATTTCAATGGGTCAGGAAGGCCTTAGGTGGTCTTAGGCAGGTGGCCTGTTCCATCAGTAGGCCCCCCATTGTCTTCCCCACCCTGAAATACCTTGTGTGCACTTAATGATCCTCACATTTGGTTAGCGAATGTGTGGGCGTGATCCCGTTCAAGGTTCGAGATTCACTCCCATGAATCTTCGGTTATGAATGGAATGGGCAGGCTCCATTCCAATCATAACTCGAGGACTACCTGTATAAGACTAACTATATGGCACATCCTGCCATACATCAAAAACATTTCGGAAGCAATAAAATGTAGCTTCTGAGATCTGCAAGTGGATATTGCACACTGCCCAGAGGCTACTATATGAAGATAAATCATGCATTGCAAAAATGAGTTGGAGGTGGAAAGTACTTCTAATGTAATCTACCAAATCCCGAGCATTGATTGCCCTATGACTACATAGGAAGCTAACCATCAGATTGCAAGAACACAAAAGAGTGGTCAAATGAGCCCTGAACTCATTGGTAGCCTCACATTGCAATGAACAAGGACATACATTTAATTTCATAGCTACTAAAATTGTTGGCTGAGTAAGTACAAAGATAGTCAGGGAAATGATCGAAGCCTGGAAAATGCACCCCTTGTCAGTCAACAGGATTTACAATCAGCTTATCAGGTACTTAGGAGCTGAGGACTTGGCAACACAAAAAAACAACAGCCAATGACTTAATAGCTGGCTATCAATACCCCAATCAACAAAAAGCCACACACAATCAAGCACTACATAAATACTGTGCATAGAATAGCCCAAAGCACACATTTTGGTAGAGAGACGTTCCCTGAGGATAGGCTCCAGCACAAGTCTAGAAGCTCGGAAGACTGAATCTCTGATCCCAGTGACCAACCCAGATTGGATCCTGCAAAAATTTATCTAGCTCAGGAGTTTCCAACTGGGGGTGCGAGACAATATTCCAGGGGATACGAAATTTGGGTTTAGAAGTTCCAAAATTAAGGGGTGCGAGAATATATCAGAAGTGTTCTAAGGGTGCGGGATATAGAAAAGGTTGGGAACCTCTGATCTAGCTGGTTTCCCTAAAGCTTCCTTGAAAATAATAAAGCTAGGTTTGTTTTTTTGGATGAATGTGATATATTAGTTCAAAATATAGACAAGAATATATGGAATTCTTAACTGTATTTTAAAAAGTACTACACATAGAAAGCAGTTAAGTATGAAAGATCAAGCTTTGCTTCTCCAAAATTCTAGTATTCTGCAAGCGCTCAGTTTTGACTCACAGTGGGGCAAATAGTTATGTGTTTGTGGCCATCTGTTTTTTGAAACCATACTGTCCCAGGGAAACTTATTTGATATTTCTGTAGAATTGTAAAATATGCTGAATAAAACTAGTGTCTGTATATTTGTATGCTAGGAAAATAGAAAAAGTTGCTTCAAATGAATGGCAATTCAAACATAATATTTTTGACAATTATAGGTGGGTCTTGCTTTATTGTTGGTCCTGAATTTGCAAGATATTCAGACTTCAACAGTCTGGTTACTGAGAAGGGCAACTGGTGGTTCACATATTAGACTTTTGATGACAGCATTGGCTGTCAATTGAGGCAAAGTTCTGAGTTAGTGTTCTAATGTATCAACCTCTAAATAAATATGGGGCAAAATATATATTGATATACCTTTATCGTTATAGAGATAAAAATCTAACAATATGATGGGAGATCCTGCTATATACTGAAAATTGCTGAGTGCCATTTAGTAGTTGCTTATCAGAATAGTTGCTTATCATCTTTATGGTAACATTCCTTGGCTGTAGAAAACTTTTTCTCAAAATTTGGAAGGCTCCTATTATAACACATTTGGGGAATTTCCTGTAATTCATGGTCCCCACTTTTTATTTTGAATTTTGTTTAAACATTGCTTATTTTGTATTTTATTCTTATTGTAAATGACTGAGATATTTATATTATTTAAAACATTTATATAGCTGCCCATCTTTTAGCCATCTCTGAAAGATTTAAGAGATTAAAAAACATATAAAATCATTTTAAAAACTGTAAAACAAAACCAGTTAAAATATAAAACATTTAAAAGAACAGAAATCTGGCATTAACCCATGCTAATGTACCATCGTTTAATCCCCTAACACTTTAGAGAAAATTCATATCTTCAAGGCCTTAAGGCTAAAAGGGTGAAAAGCTGCCAAACTTCAGGAGCACAACGTTTCATACGGTAGGGGCTGCCATGGAAAAGGCACACTTCCTAACTTACTAGATGATAATATTTGGGAAAAGAACCAAGAGCATGCCTATCTGTCTGACCTGGTAGGACAGATAGAACTCCTAAAGGAAAAGCGATCCTCAGGTAGCCTGGCCTCGTGCCATGTAAGGCTTTAAAGATAACCAGCATCCTGAAGTACACCCAGAAAGAAAATGGAAGTCAGTGCAGCTGGCACAACAGAAGTGCTATATGGGCAGACCTAGGGGCCCCATTACTGTGTGCGTCACTTCATTCCAGACCTATTGAAGTTTCCAGGGGTCTTTAAGAGCAGCCCCATGTATAGCATGTTGCAGTTATCCAGACGGGAGATGATCGAGGCATGGATGACCCTGGAAAGCAGTAAATATAATAATTTATATTTGGATTAAGTGCAATTTTAATGCACTTAATCCATTTCCTGAGATCCTACAGCTGCCCTTTGCAGTTGCTCCATGATTCTAAGAAAAAGGATGGCTGCTTTAAAAAGTTACAGATGATGTTTCAAATTGAATCTAAAATATTGCACAACCCTGCTTACTATATATATGGAAACTAATTGTCCCTATGTGGATTTCAATCTTATAATGTGGAAGATTAATCTTCTAACTAACCCTAAATAGATGAGAAATAAACTTATAAATCATTTTGATGACATAGAATACTATAAGAATGAAACAAAACATTTAAAGGATATTTTTCTATTCAAATTGATCAATTTTCATCTGATTTTAGATTAGATAGCTTGTGCAGGTTGTTTATCTTTATGAATTAGTTTGCAACTGTCAAGCTTCAGTGTGGCATCACAAAAAGCTTTTTACATTGCTTGTTGCCCTGTTTTTGCTTATTTGTACTTAAAGTAACCACTGTTTGTAGTTGCAAAATCCTACATCAAATAAAAAGATGTAAAAACAATATCTTTAGGTTTTGAATTCTTTTTTCAGTTGAAATGAAAAGTATCTCCAATGAAGGAGATTGGTTTATCTATGCTCCTGATATCATTACTTGACAATAAATTTAAAGCAGACATTGGTAATTATTTTAATGCAGGAGTATGATGTTTTTAAAGAGGGTTATATGTATAGAGTTTGTCAGAATGATGCTCTAAGAATAATTGAGACAGGATTAGAAGTGTATTGTACCTGTTTTTAATTAAGTGTCATGACAAGCATTTGATCATTCTACTTCTGATGTTTAATAATAACACTTCTAAATGTTACATACATGGCTATGTATACACGGTCCAATCTTGCTTTAAAGTGAGCTTCCAAATGTTTTTAAATGATCTTGCAGTAACCAGCTATTGAGAAATCTATTATCAGAGGCAGCATGTACCTGCCTATCAAATTGAAAAGCCAAATCTACAGCTTGTACTTTGTTTTGAGCCACCACTTTTAATAGCTGTGGAAAGAGAATCAATTTTTTTGTTTGTTCTGGTGATCTTTTCTGGATTTCTTAGGATACCAGAACACCCCCCTCCCAAAAAAATATGACTAATATCTTTTTTCTCACACTTCAGCGAGGTAGGGTTTCTCTTTCTTTTAAAAGTTACAATAGTCGCAGTCACCTTGATAGCTTCTAGGTATTTTGAACAAAACTCCACTATCTCTCTTGCCATTGGCCATGTTGCTTTAGGCTTAGTGGAAACTTAATTCCTTACTCCAATCTTCCATAAATCTCATTGCTTCCTCTTTCCTAGCTGCAAGATGCAAACTAATACTGTATAATTAGGCTATTAAACCCATGAGAATATATTAAGGAGGCAGATCCTTTTGTTGTTTACATGGTCTCAGAGAAATGTAAATCCACATGATGGATAGATTAATATGATCTCATTGCAGCTATGTTGTATAAGTGAAGGAGTAAGCATGTTTTGAGAGCACTCTCATATTTTTACCACATGACCACAAATTAATAGATATGGGTTTTCATCTAACCAGGATCTTGATATGCAAATATAGAATGCTTTTTTTCCCATATTAAATAACAGCCAAGTATGTGATATTTTTACTAGCAATCTAGAGCAGAGATTTCCAAAGCAGGTGATTTTAGATAACCTTGGAATTAAAAATTAAAAATTCCTGTACTTATAAGGTTAAAGAGTGCTAATAGCATATTGTAGATATACCAGATCTAGTACTTAGAAAACATAACTGATTCAGTTATGATCATGGAAGCCAATAAATGCACTTTAGAAATATTAAGTATAAATAAATAAATAATTCATAATTGTCTGCTCCTTATTTTCTTTTTTCCCCAGGTTGTGTAATAGCCGAGCTGTTTACAGAAGGTGTACCTCTCTTTGATTTGTCACAGCTTTTGGCATATAGAAATGGTCTCTTTTCTCCTGAACAAGTCTTGAGTAAAATTGAAGATCGAAGTATTAGAGAATTGGTAAATAATTCTACTCCCTTACTGCATTTTTCTTCTTCTTTAACAGCATTCTTTCTGAATCTGCCCCCTTCATTTTGCTACCTTGCCTTTTTCCCCCCTGAAGGTTATTCAAATGATCCAGTGTGAGTCTGAAAAGCGTTTAGCAGCAGAAGATTACTTGAAGCAACAACGTAACAATGCATTTCCTGAAATATTCTACACTTTCCTTCAGCCATATATGGCACAATTTGCCAAGGAAACCTTTGTATCTGCTGATGAGCGCATCCTTGTTATCCGTAAAGACCTCGACAATATAATCCACAATCTTTGTGGGCATGATCAAACAGAAAAGGCTGAGGGAGAGACAAAGGAAAATGGCTTAGTCATCTTGGTTTCGGTAATAACTTCGTGCCTGCAGACCTTGAAATACTGTGATTCAAAATTGGCTGCCTTGGAGTTGATTCTTCAGTTGACACCTAAGTTAAGTGTAGAAATCCTACTGGATCGTATCACCCCTTATCTCTTGCATTTCAGCAATGACTCTATGCCCAGAGTAAGGGCAGAAGCTGTTAGGACACTCACTAAAGTTCTGACTTTGGTTAAAGAAGTTCCACGGAATGATACCAATATCTATCCAGAGTACATCTTGCCAGGTATTGCTCACCTGGCCCAAGATGAAGCAACTATTGTCAGACTAGCTTATGCTGGTAAGAAGTGAGTGTGGGCCGGGTGATAAGATAAAAAAGTATTAGTTCATCTGTTATTTGTTTTTCCTGTAAAATAATAAAAAATATGTAAGTGTAACTTAGGTACTGAATTTTATTTCTTTATATCAGACATTAAGTTATTAAAAAATTACTATTTATATTTGGACACAACTTTCATAGCAAGAATGTTTCTTGATTTTATGTAATATTCAATACCATTTTATATAGGTATGCACTACTGATGGATGTACTAAAACTTTAATATTATATTCCAGGCTCTCACACAAAATGTCTCTCAAGGATATGTATTTATTGTTGTTAGTCATGAAGTCATGTCCGACCCATGGCAACCCCATGGATAATGTTCCTCTAGGCCTTCCTGTCCTCTACCATCCTCTGAAGTCCATTTAAGCTCATGCCTACTGCTTCAGTGACTCCATCCAGCCGCCTCCTTCTCTGCTGTCCCTTTCTTCTTTTGCCCTCAATCATTCCCAGCATTAGGCTCTTCTCCAGTGAGTCCTTCCTTCTCATTAGGTGGCCAAAGTATTTGAGTTTCATCTTCAGGATCTGGCCTTCTAAAGAGCAGTCAGGGTTGATCTCTTTTAGGACTGACTGGTTTGATTGCCTTGCAATCCAAGGAACTCGTAGGAGTCTTCTCCAGCACCATAGTTCAAAGGCCTCAATTCTTTGGCATTCAGCCTTTCTTATGGTCCAACTTTCACAGCCATACATTGCAACTGGGAAAACCATAGCCTTGACTATATGCACTTTTGTTGGCAGGGTGATGTCTCTGCTTTTTAGTAAGCTATCTAGCTTTGCCATGGCTTTCTTCCCCAGGAGCATACATCTTTTAATTTCTTGGCTGTAGTTCCCATCTGCTGTGATCTTGGAGCCTAGGAAAATAAAATCTGTCACTACCTCCATTTCTTCCCCATTTATTTGCCAGGAATGGAGAGGGCCAGATGCCATGATATTAGTTTTCTTTATGTTGAGTTTCAAGCCAACTTTTGCAGTCTCCTCCTTCACCCGCATCAAGAGGCTCTAGTTCCTCTTCACTTTCTGCCATTAAAGTGGTATCATCTGCATATCTGAGGTTGTTGATATTTCTCCCAGCAATCTTAATTCCAATTTTGGTTCATCTAGCCCCACCTTTCTCATGATGTGCTCTGCATATAAGTAAAATAGGCAGGGTGACAGTATACAGCCTTGCTGGACTCCTTTCCCAATTTTGAACCAATCAGTGGTTCTGTGTCCAGTTCTCACTGTTGCTTCTTGACCTGCATATAGGTTTCTCAAGAGACAAATAAGATGGTAAGAACTTGCCACAATTTGTTGTGATCCACATAATCAAAGACTTTAGCATAGTCAATGAAACAGAAGTAGATATTTTTCTGGAACTCCCTAGCTTTCTCCATGATCCAGTGTATGTTGGCAATTTGATCTCTAGTTCCTCTGCCTCTTCGAAATCTTGCCTGTACTTTTGGTAGTTCTCGATCCACATACTGCTGGAGCCTAGCTTGTAGGATTTTGAGCATAATTTTGCTAGTATGTAAAATGAGTGCAGTGGTGCAGGCAGTTTGAACATTCTTTGGCATTGCTTTCCTTTAGAATTGGAATGTAAACTGACCTTTTCCAATCCTGTGGCCACTGTTGAGTTTTCCAAATTTGCTGACAAATTGAGTATAGCACTTTTACTGCATCGTCTTTTAAGATTTTGAATAGCTCAGCTGGACTACTGTCACCTCTACTAGCTTTGTTGTTGTTCAGATTTCCTAAGGCCCATTTGACTTCAGATTCTAGGATGTCTGGCTCAAGGTCAGTGACCACTCCATCATGGTTATCAGGGATGTTAAGCTCGTTTTTGTATAGTTCTTCTGTGTAATTTTGCCACCTTTTCTTAATCTCTTCTGCCTCTGTTAGGTCCCTGCCATTTTGGTCCTTTTTCATGCCCATCTTTGCATGAAATGTTCCTTTCATATCTCCAATTTTCTTGAAGAGGACTCTGGTCCTTCCTATTCTATTGTTTTCTTCTATTTCTTTGCACTGTTCATTTAAGAAGGCATTCTTATCTCTTCTAGCTATTCTCTGGAATTCTGCATTCATTTGGGGTGTATCTCTTTCTCCCTTACCTTTCGCTTCCCTTTTTCCTCAGCTATTTGCAAAGCTTCCTCAGACAGCCATTTTAGTTTCTTGCATTTCTTTTTCTTTGGGATGGTTTTAGTTGCTACCTCTTGTACAATGTTGCGAACCTCCGTCCATAGTTCTTCAGGCACTTTTATCTATCAGATGTAATTCCTTTTTTTTTTATTGAAAAAGTTTTAACAATACAAATTTTTCCCCCTTTCCCCCCCCTCCCTAGCCACAGATTGTAGAATACATATAGAAAGAATATATAAATCCTTCCCATCCCCACCCTAACCCTCCCCCTCCTCCCTCTTCCCTCCCCTCCTTGACTTCCATTATATGCAATATTAATATTCCCAAACAATATATATGTTATTCAAACTTCCATATCTTTTTTCTATATTTACTAACATACTAACATAGTCATCTCAGCTAAAAGCGATATAATATTTTCTAGTCTGATACTTATTCTGTACATACTCAATCCATAATTTCCATTCCTGTATATACTTCTCATGCGTCTGATCTTTTAAAAAAGCTGAAACCTTTGCCATTTCTGCAAATCCAGCCATCTTCTGGGTCCATTGGTCAACCGTCGGTAAAACATCACTCTTCCAATGTTGGGCAATCAACAACCTAGCTGCTGTCACCATATACAAAATCAATTTAGTTTCACCCAGTGTAAAGTCTTTAACTATACCCAATAAAAAAAATTGCGGAGAAAATTGTATTTTTTTCTTTAAAACATTTTGCATAACCCACCAGATTTTTATCCAAAAAGCCCTCACTTTCCTGCAGGTCCACCAGATGTGATAATATGTAGCATCTAAACAATCACATCTCCAACATTTTGGCTGCACATTAGGGTACATACAAGACAATTTCTTGGGGTCTAAGTGCCATCTATAAAACATTTTATAAAAATTTTCTCGTAAATTTTGTGACTGTGTAAATTTAACATTCTGAACCCATATTTCTTCCCATGTTTCCAACATAACTGGTTGAGAGAAATTTTGTGCCCATTTAATCATACAATCTTTAACTAGCTCATTTTCTGAGTCTCTTTCTAACAAAACATTATAAACTCTCTTAATATGCATTGGACCTGTCCGCTTTATCTGTTCAACCAATTCTACTTCATATTCCATTAAACCAGTTTGTTGATCTTCTTTCCATCTCATCTGTAATTGATTGTACTGCAACCAAGTCAACGATTTCCCTTCTTCCAACAGCATATCCAAAGTCTTCAATTGCCACCTGCCCTCTTCAAAGTAAAGTAGCTCTTTATATAAGAAACCCCCGAGTGACTTAATATTTGTATTCCACATGGTATCAGCGAGATCCAGCCAAAACGGAATCTTATAATCCCAATTAGTTCGGTGCCTTCTCCAGACTCTCAGCAAGGCATTTCTAAGTAGATGACTGTTAAACGCTTTATCCACTTTGGTATCATAAAATAAGTATGCATGCCAACCCCAAACCAGGTCATGACTTTCTATATTCAACAAGTCAGTCTTAGTTTTCCCAAACCAATCACTTAATTGTATCAATGCAGTTGCTTCATAATATAGTCGAAGGTTTGGGAATTTAAGACCACCTCTCTCACGAGTATCTTGCATTATTTTCAATTTAACTCTTGGCTTTTTATCATTCCAAATGAATTTGTTCAGTCCTTTTTGCCATTCTAGCAATGGTTTGTCTGATTTAAGCACCGGTATCATTTGAAATAAAAAGATCAGTCTAGGTAAAACATTCATCTTTACTGCTGATATTCTTCCAAGCAGTGATAACTGCAGTTTCTTCCAGTTTTGCATATCTTTTTGTATCTTTTGCCACAGAACCTCATAGTTATTTTGAAACAGTTTAGCATTAGAGTCTGTGATTTGTACTCCTAAATATTTGACCTTTGAAACAATCTCGAAGCCTGCCATTCTTTCCAGTTCCTTTTTTTTGCTCTCTGTCAGATTTTTGACAATCATTTTAGTTTTCTTCTGATTCAACCTGAAACCGGATACCATGCCATAATCTTCTATGATATTTTTCATCTGGATTATTGAGTTCATAGGTTGTGATAGGGTAACAACCAGGTCATCTGCAAATGCCTTAGTTCTGTAGTCCTTTTGCCTTATAACTATTCCAGTCAAGGAATTCGAATCCCGTATTGCGTTGAGTAAGACTTCTAAAGTTAAAATAAATAATAACGGGGATAATGGACAACCTTGTCTGGTGCCTTTTTGTATGTTAAAATTCGATGTTAAACATCCATTAATAATAAGTTGTGCATATTGCTCTTGATAGATTGCACCAATCGCTTGTATAAACCGCTCCCCCAAATCCATTTTTTCCAAAGTCTTAATTATAAAGTTCCAATTCACTCGATCAAAGGCTTTTTCTGCATCCAAAAAAACCAGCACTGCAGAGATCTGTTTATTCTTATCTAGATAGTCCATTAAGTCTATGACTTGCCTAACATTCTCCTTCATATATCTGCCTTCAATAAATCCTGCTTGATCATGGTGAATTATCTTTTGGATAACTGGCATCAATCTGTTGGCTAGTACTTTTGCAAAGATTTTATAGTCTGTGTTTAATAAAGATATTGGTCTATAATTTTCTGGTTTCTTAGGACCTGATTATCAGATGTAATTCCTTAAAGCTACTTGTCACCTCTACTGTATATTCATCAGGGATATGATTTAGTTCATACCTGAGTGGCCTAGTGCTTTTTCCTATTTTCTTCAATTTAAGCCTAAATTTTGCAAGAGAAACTCATGATCTGAGTCACAGTCAGCTCCTGATTGTGTTTTTAGTGACTGTCTAGAGCTTCTCCATCTTTGGCTGCAGAGCACATAGTCAATCTGATTTCTGTGTTGACCGTCTGGTGATGTCCATGTGTAGAGTCGTCTCTTGGGTAGTTGGAAAAGAGTGTTTGCTATGATTATCGTATTCTCTTGACAAAATTCTACTAGCTTGTGCCCTGCTTCATTTTGTACTCCAAGGCCAAACTTGTTATTCCAGTTATCTTTTGGCTTCCTACTTTAGCATTCCAATCCCCCATGATGATAAGGACATCATTTTTTGGTGTTAATTCTATAAGGTGTTGTAGGGCTTCATAGAACTGGTCTTCAGCAACAGTGGTTGGGGCATAGACTTGGATTCGAACTGAGATCATCGGTCATTTTGGGGATTGTATCCTAGTACTGCTTTTCCTACTCTTTTATTGACTATGAAGGCTATTCCATTTCTTCAGAGGGATTCTTGCCCGTAGTAGTATACTTGATGGTCATCGGAATTAAATTCATCCATTCCTGCCCATTTTAGTTCTCTGATTCCTAAGATGTCGGTGTTCAGTCTTATCATCTCTTGTTTGACTATGTCCAGCTTGCCTTGATTCATGGATCTTACATTCCAGGTTCCTATGGAGAATAGATCTTTACAGCATCACTTTCCTTTCACCACCAGATGCATCCATAGCTGAGCGTCCTTTCGGCTTTGGCCCAGTCACTTCACTCTTTCTGGCATTACTAGTACTAGCCCTCTGCTCTTCCCCAGTAGCATATTGGACACCTTCTGACCTGAAGGGCTCATCTTCCAGCATCGTATCTTTTTGTCTCGTGGAGTTTTCGTGACAAAGATACTGGAGTGGGTTGCCATTTCCTTCTCCAGTGGATCACGTTTTGTCAGAACTCTCTGCTATGACCTGTCCGTCTTGGGTGGCCCTGCACGGCATAGCTCATTGCTTCATTGAACTATACAAGCCCCTTCACCATGACAAGGCAGTAATCCATGAAGAGAAGGATATGTATGGAGTCATACAACTCCCACATAGTGGTTGTGAGTAGTTTCAAGCCCTATTTACCCAATATGGTTTGTTTATGAAGGCTCTCTGCTACCTATATAGCCCAATGAGACCTATATTTCCATTACCAGTATTGGTATTTTTAAAAGTATTCCTTAAGAACACTTATCTGGGACCAAGGGGCACTTAATAATAAATATGATACTGCAAATTAGTCCTTTTCTTGTAGCCTGGAGAGGGAGTCTGGAAGGATAATTAAAATTACTTATGGAAACATTGGTGTCCACATTCAGTGCATTACCAACTTTTCCCTGAAGTATACATTGTCATGTTTGCAGGATTGACAAAAATGCTTGGTTCATTCTTCAGTTTTCTCTGAGTTGCCAGCCAATTAACCAGAGTTTTTAGGTGAACAAGCTCAATTATATAAATTTAGAGAGGAACATTTTTTCAAGTTATCATATTGAATGAAAGTTATTTTAGAGTGTTTGGAAAGCATTGGTGAGATCTCTATGACTAAGATTAATATTGTTCAGTTATATTTATTCTGTGACACTTTTCTTTTTCTTTTAATCTTTGCAGAGAACATAGCATTGTTGGCTGAAACAGCTCTGAGATTTTTGGAGCTAGTCCAATTGAAAACTCTGAACATGGAAAATGAACCAAACAGTGAAGAAACAGATGATACAACACATCCTAGTGAAAATTATGATACTGGTAATACATTTCTTAGACTGACTTACCTTTTAAGTGTGATGCATATAATTAACCTAATGACATTTCCAGATAAACATCTACAGGAAAGGATTTCTGTTTTTCATGCTCTTTGAATATAACCTTTCCCATCCTAGAACTTTCAAGATATGCTGGCTAGGAATCATGGAAGTTGCAGTTCCACTATATCTGGCAGAACATTTCTGATTCCAAAAAGATACCAAAAATTCCCTTTTTTTGGAAATTATGCTATTTTTTCATAATCTATAGCATTTAAGTAAAAGAAAATGGTGAGGTAGTGTTATTAATAATCCACTCATAAAAATGTATCATAATGTTCCTTTGTTAAATCACAGTTTATCTCAGAAAATAAATACCCCCATCTTAAATTGGTCAATCTTCTGCTTAGCATTTTCAAATTCTGTATGGATGTCATGTACAGTATATGGATTTATATACACAAGCAAGACTTTCTGCATGTCATCTTATAATGTATATATGCAAAAGGAATTGATATGCAGTTATTTTAATATTGAAGCAGTTACTAGAGATTTTGATCAAGCTGAGATTCAGTGTTCCAAGTACTTTTACCTAGTTCCAACTTGAGCAATAGCATAGACTTTAAATGCCTTACGGCCCTTTAAACTGTAAGCCTACATAACTGATATTATTATTTGATGCAAGGTAAGTCACAAGTGCTAACTTGGAAGGATTTCTGAATTGATTGGAAGTTACTTCACTAGTTGGAGAATATTTTTTTCCTCTCTCTTGCTACTCATGTTCTTTTTAAATTACTTTCCATTATTCTACGTTTCCTAGCCTGATACCTTATAGATTCTTTGGAGACTGACTCCTTGAATTCCAGGATATGATTTTTGACCCTTTTTTATGATTTCCAGAAGGTGTAAAGAGTTACTTCCCAGAGATCTCTCATTTTCAATTCCCATTCTTAGAATGCCCCAAAATAAGCTGATAAATTTTAACCATGTCCCAACCAATAACATCACCATGTCATAACATGTTTTTCTGAGACCTTCCAAAGGTTGAAAAGCTGAACTGTAGTAGCCAGCCTTTTAGAAGTTTCCTATCTCTTCTATAATTAAATTGTTTTAAGGTGATGGTAGTGTAGGAACTGTGTATGTTGCAGCTCATGTAGACTATGTGCTGTGAGCAAAATAATCAAGTGACTTGCGCTTGGGTTTTTAATGTTCTGATAGCCAAATGTTATAAAGTATTACTATAGTCAAGTTCAAAACTTGTGAGAGAATGCCACATGAACTCATATTCAAATTTCGCCTTAGCTTTGAAGTTCTGTTCCCTCTTTGATTTATCACATGATACAGTTTTAAGAAAGGTGGGTTGTAGACCTGACTCCACTACACTTCTTCTCTTATAACCTAGTACATTGCATTTGTCACTCATAGTATCATATCATAATTTGCTAAAATACATAATTGATTATATTTTCATAAATGTTAACAATTCAGCAAAGATAAAAGAAAAGATTACTGAACAAAAATAATATATTGCATTGAATGATAGTGAACATATATTCTTCATTTTATCTGATCTGTTTCTATGTTACTCTTGCAGAGCTTCAGGCCTTGCATGAAATGGTTCAACAAAAAGTGGTCACTTTATTAAGTGATCCAGAAAATATTGTTAAACAGACTTTAATGGAGAATGGGATAACTCGTCTTTGTGTTTTTTTTGGGCGACAAAAAGCCAATGATGTACTTCTTTCCCATATGATAACTTTTCTTAATGATAAGAATGACTGGCATTTACGGGGAGCATTTTTTGACAGCATTGTGGGTAAGTATTTAGCAATAAAAATAATACTTCCATTATATTATAGGAGGAATGGTTTTATTAACTGACTAATTAAATAGTTTTATATATAAACATTAATGTGAACAGCTACAGACTTAAGTCAGGTGAATCAACTTGTATTTATGTACCAATAGTCAGTAAGCTCTCTCACAAGATGACCAGTTAGATGCACCCTGAATATTGTACAGGTAGTACTCAGGTTACAATGATAGTTGGAAGTGGGATTACTCCACTAAACAATGCAGTCATGAAGCAGAACATAGCATATCACTTAGCAATGATTGTCAAAACATCACCACCTCATGAGTCATTAAATCATTAAGCAGCAAGAGGTGAGTGTCCCAAAAAGGAATATGGGGATGCCAACTAGAGAGAGCCGTGGGCAGACACTAGGGAACACAGGCAGACTGATGAGGGCCACAGGTGGGTGGGGAGATAGCTTGCAAGCATAACAATATACTACAGAGTTCAGATGGGAGTACTGTAAGATGTTGGTACTCTGTACCAAGGCACCTAAGGAGAAAAAGAACAGGGGAAACTTAATGAGAGTGATTTTCAATCTTTCCTGCTGACTTTCCCATTGACTTTTCTTGGAGGAGTCTAGCTAGGAAAGTCTTAAATGGTGATCGTATGACTGTGGCTTACTGCAATGTCATAATCATGAGCTAAGCACTTGGAACATGATCGTACAACATCAGGGATGCTTTAAGAGCTACAATTTCACAGTTGCAAATCATTTATTGTAATTTTTTAAATAACTTTTTTATTTTATTTCCAAAGTTAAAATACAGACTTCAAAAAAAGGAAATAAAAACAAAGCAAAATAACTAAAGACAAAAACAAAAAATGTGCATAAAAGAAAAATAAATATAAATTGTGTCCCCCCCCCAGTTGAATACTGATTTCAACAATAATAGTTTCTTCCTCTTGCAAAATAGGTTTACAATTTATAAACTTGGACAGCTCTATTTACCCAACTAATTTGACCTATCATCTTATCTACTGCAAAAAGAGTTAGTAGTTAAATCCAGCATCAAACTGTCATTATAATTTTGAATAGTCATCGAACAAGTAATCTTAAATTGAGGACTATCAAGGAATAATGTAGACATATAGCTATGAATTATTCTATGTTGTCTGCCTTCAGCATATGATAATCATAAATATATTATGGTTGTATATTTAGCATTAATGATTAGTCCTTCATCTTATCCTTGAAGTTAATGCCACAGTTAGGGAAGCCATGGTCCTCCAGATATTGCTAAATTACATTTATAGTCCCAGCCAGTAATGAAGGATGCTGAGAATTGAAACTCAATTACATGTGAATGGTCATGGGCTTCCCATTCCTGATGTTTTCCATTAAGCACTAAAACAGTGCCAACAAATTCTGAAAAAGAAGATGGGAAATCTATAGAAAACAACTGTTGGTCTTAAAATGACATTCAGTTTCATTTTTTTTTTCAAAATCAGGCAAGTTGTTTTACAATATATGTTGAATTTAGTTCGTAAAATTATTTAGTTTTTTAGGAATTATAATTTGTATTTTTAAAATCTACTTGTATTTCAGGTGTGGCTGCTTATGTTGGCTGGCAAAGCTCTTCCATTCTAAAGCCTTTGCTTCAGCAAGGACTGAGTGATGTTGAAGAATTTGTAATATATAAAGCTCTCAATGCCCTTACCTGTATGTGCCAATTAGGACTTCTGCAGAAACCTCATATATATGAGTTTGTGTGTGATATTGGTAAGTCATCTCCCTCTCCCTCTCCTATTTCAAAAATCTTTGTATGGCATGTAATTTAATCACTGGTATATAGTCATTCTCTCACCCATGTGGTTCCTAGAATATACAACCTTCATAGTTTTTGGCTGGAGTTCTTGCAATTGTAGTCTGAACACATCTAGATGGTATCAAGTTAAGAAAGATTCTACTAAATTAAAATAGCTTTATCTATTTATCAGTTGACATACTTTATTAAATTATCCTATTCTTTCAAATGTAATCAAATTCTTTCAAAGTAACTTTGATTAGTCATTGATAGCATTTTACATTCATAAAACAGCCTTCCTACACCATCTTACTGCTTCCAGTAAGCAGTACTGGAAGTACTTACTGCCTCTTTACTTATCAATAGTATAGGAAAAGACATAAAACTGCATCATGTCTTTTCATGGTAGTGCTAAGAACCATCCACCTGGAAGTATCCAAAAATCCATCATCAGTAGGTTTAGCCAGAAAATCCTTTCTATTTCCTAGCTTGAAAGCAGTCCAGCTAAAGTATCTAGCTACTGGTAGAACATTATGTGATTACTTTTGCAATGAATTATAGGCTTGTGATGTTATTATGAACAGTTTGGAATAAAATCAGAAATAATTACAAAGCAGAAAGGAATTAAATTCTTAATGGAATATTCTGCCACATGCTAAAATTATAATTATGAAGGGATGGTAGATGAATAAATAGAAATTTTCTTCCTCTTCCTCATTTATTTGCAGTTTGAGTTGGAATTGTTATGTGCATATGTGTAAGAAATTGTATAGGTTTTTCCTCTAGAATTTGAATTATGTTTCTTAGCCTATTAATTAATTAATTAAAGTTAACATTTCTTTTTAGCTCCTTTTTTGTGCCATCCTAATCTCTGGATACGTTATGGAGCAGTCGGATTTATCACTGTTGTAGCACAGCATTTGAACATTGCTGATGTTTATTGCAAACTAATGCCTTACTTGCACTCTTTCATCACCCAGCCAATAATACAGGTAATAAACCAAGTGCATATTATTATCATTCATAGCAATGCTATTGTATTAGATCTCTGTGGAAAGAAGAAAATTTTCTTTAAACAATTAAATCCTTATGTTTTGTTTCCAATGGAACTCGACGACTTCTTTGTTTTCTCTCAACTGCAGATAGATAAAGAAATTGTTCTCCTGAGTGTTCTCAAAGAACCTATTAGCCGTTCTATATTTGATTATGCTCTAAGGTCTAAGGATATAGGAAGCCTTTTCAGAACACTACAGCTTCGTCAGAAAAAAAGAAGTGGGATCCTTTCTGACTGTCCACCTCCTGAAGATCCTGCAATTGCACAACTGCTAAAGAAGCTACTTTCTCAAGTAAATACTTTCCAGTATAATAATAGTAAAGCCAGGCAGAATCTCTGGTCACACAAGGATATGAATCATGGCAGTAGCTGTGTGACATTCAGATAAATGGGTGGCACTTGTCATTCTTTTCACAAAAGCCCTTTTGAATTTATGTTGTGACACACAACTAGTCATTTTTCCAGTAATTCAGTACTGACCTCTAAAATATCATACCTGTATTAAATAATAGAAATTGCTCTTAGGAAAAAAGAAATCTAGGTTAGAAACTTAGCTTATAGAGAAAGACTGCCAGACTGCTTTGAAATGTGTTTTTATATTTAAGTATTGCTCTTCATTAATTGGGATTCTTAAGATTAACATTTAATCTTCTGATTTAAATTTTGTGGTTGAGAATTTTCTTAAAAGTGATAGAAAATTCTTGTGTTAATTGTATGGAAATATTAAATGTATTAAATGACCTGCTTGTATAAATAAAATATAATAGTTTCTATTAATGAACAAAATTGTTTTATTGAAGCTATCATACTTTAGAAGTTATAATCATTTTGACAGTTCTGTTGGATATGTTGGATTACCAAAATTATGTGGCTGAGCAAGACAATCCGTATCCTAAATTATTTTGATTAGTAGACAGCAACTTATTTTTGTTTTCCGCTTTGCTTTTGTATTTAGCAAAGGATTTATTAACATATTATTTAGTTCTTGATTTCTAAAAGGCACTAAGATTAATTCACTTTGATCATAGTTGCTATACATTATGTATAACTTGAAACTCTCACCTGTTTTTTGCCAGTTATGATAATTTCAACACTGTTTTGTGAATAGGGGATGACTGAGGAAGAAGAAGACAAGCTGCTTGCTTTACGAGACTTCATGTTAAAGTCCAATAAAGCCAAGGCCAACGTAGTGGATCAAAGCCACCTTCATGACAGCATTCAAAAAGGCGTAATTGACTTGGCAGCTTTGGGAATAATTGGGAGACAAGTTGATCTAATTAAAACTAAGCAGGAATCTGATGATAAACGTGGTTAGTATAGTTTCATGGTTCTCAACTTACTTTTTACTAATATATATGTGGAAATTTTCCTTAATCATTAGTGCACCTGGGATTCAGACTTAGTAATATATTATTGGACTGCCAAAAGTAGGCTTTCCTACCATTTATATTTATTATTTCCTGAAAATACTACCTAAAGGACCAGAGGGATTGTGTTGAATGAGCATCTCTGCCACAGCTTGCCTTACTTTGTCTTTTCATGGTAATTCTACCTTGGCATATAAAGGTAGTCCTTGACTTATAACCATAATTGAGCCAAGAATTTATGTTGCTAAATGAAACATTTGTTAAACAAGTTTTGCCTCATTTTATGATTTTTCTTGCCACAGTTGTTGTAAGTAAGTACAACCCAAGTAAGTAAGTAAATCACTGCAGTTGTTAAGGTAGCAACACGATTGTTAAGTGAATCTGGCTTCCTCAATGACTTTGCTTGTCAGAAGATCGCAAAAGATGTGCATATGTCCAGGACGCAACAGCTGTCATAAATATGAGTCACTCTGAATTTTGATCACATGACTTGCTGGGTGCTGCAGTGGTCATAAGTGTGAAAATGGTTATGTCACTTTTTTCAGTGCTGTTGTAACTTTGAATGGGCACTAAACGAACTGTTGTAAGTCGAGAACTACCTGTAATATTCTTCTTCTAGATGTCATTAAGGGAAAATCAATCTTTAATAATAAATGATTCCCCATCTCTTGCAGTTCAAGACACTGAGCACGTAGCTGGTGTTTTAAAATCTTGTTGGAAATGAAATCAAATTTCAAACCAACAATATGTGGCTTTGTAGCAAATAATATACTATTATGGTTAAGCTAAATCCATTTTGAATACAAATTAAATAATCTGATGTCTATATGGTTTAACTGCTTTATAAATATGGAGTACTTTGGGAATTAAGATGAATGTTTCAGAGCTATTTAATATTAGGCTGAAACATTTGTCCAAATTTTTACTTAATCACTGATTTATTTGATCCAACACTGGCCTTTTTACTTTTAACAACTGTTTAAAATAAATCAGGATGGGTGAGTCTATATATGTTTATTCTGCAATGATCCCGACCATTCTGGATTTTTTGCTATACGTCATGTTCAGTCTCGTGATAATCCTTCTTTTGGGACTTGCTGATTTTAGCTAGAAAACATGTAAAACAAGATTCAAATGTAAATGAAGAATGGAAGAGTATGTTTGGCTCTTTGGAACCTTCTAGCATACAGCAACCCCTTAGCAAAGGCTATGTCCAAACCTCTGACCAGGAAACTATCCAAACTGGAAAACCTCTTCGATCAGAATCCTCCGCTGGCATTTGTGTGCCTTTATCATCATCTCCACAGGTATTTGAGGGAATTTATGTATTTGAGGGTATTTATGCTTCACGCTTAAAATTCATTTTAATTTCTCAATCTTTTTCTATCTCAGAACCTTTGATAAAGAGAGTAAATGCCAAATTCTGGTTACTATGAATCAGATATTGAACTGAAGAACCAACAGCCACTAGAAGGATATATAATGCTTTTCCTGTGTCATCTCAAGATCAGTAATCTAGATCCTGGATCCCTGATTGATGTAGTTTAGAGTTTCACAGAAGAGCTAAGCCATTGACCCAATATCCTTCAAAACAGTACAGTGTGTAGTTGTATATCATAACATATGACCAGGCCTTTCACCAATAATAAATATGTGTGTGTATATGTGTGTGTGTGTGTGTGTGTGTGTGTGTGTGTGTATACACACACATACATACATACATACACGCACACATATATGTAAACAAACCTAGGTCTTTCACATATATAATATACAACCTAGGCCTTTCACCAATAAAATATTTTCCTTCTCTACGTGGTGAACATCAGAGCATATTTTCTCAGTTACTTTGATGATAGACATATTTTCAGAAAACTTGCTAGTATTCATTGAACATAAACAAATGCATTTCTAAATGTCATTGAATCACTTAATACAAAGAAAATCATCGATGCTCATTCTTGATTGCTTATGCTTTGATCTTCATATCAGTCATTGTAAATAATGAACCTAGATAGCTTGGTGCATTTTTTTCTAATTGTTATACAGAAATAATTGGCTCATGCACCAGCAGGTGAATCCAAATTGAAGTGATGAAAAATCATGTAAGCAGATTTCTACTGCAAAAGCTTAGAAGCTATCTCTGTTTTTTAACTATATATCATGTGATTATCAACATGATTTATGTATGGCTTTCAGGCAGCAGATGGACAAACTATTCAAGTCAGAAAACCAACTATACAAGTTATAAGCAGTGTAGTTTCACCCTCTACATACCAACTGCGTATTACTACTTGTAAAACTGAACTTCAGCAACTAATACAGCAGAAGCGTGAACAATGTAATGCAGAAAGAATTGCAAAACAGATGATGGAGAATGCAGAATGGGAGACAAAGCCACCACCCCCAGGTAATATCAATGTACTCTTAAACATTAGAAAAGCTATGAAGGTAACATAACATGGGATTTTAGTCCTGCTGAGATAGCAGATTTTGAAAAAGAGAAATTCCACTTCTTATGTTCTTTCCAATAAAGTCTAAAGTGATAAAATGTCACTTGCTTGTTCTAGCTGTAACTGATGTGTGAATGTAATAAGCATTTGCCTAGAAGATATGAGATTCTCAGACTAATCTTATCCACCAGTCTTGAATACATCAAGTTAGGTAGCTGCTTCCGGGCTAAAATAATAGCCATATTTTCATATTTCTCATGTCCATATTTCTGATGTCCTGTTCTCAGATACCCTTTCCTTCCTTTTTAGACCGGGATCTGACGTTTTTGAACAAGGATATATTTTATAATATACCATGTTTCCCTGAAAATAAGACCCGGCTTTATATTTTTTTGGCCTCCAAAATAAGCATTAAGGCTTATTTTTGGGGAAACAGAGTATCAGGGTAATTAGCCCAGCTGGGCCCTCCACTCTCAGTGTGCACAAGTGGTGGCAAGCACATGGGGTCAGACCGCGGCCGCAACCGCGGCCTCCTCGTGTGTTTCCTCGCACCCCTTTCTGATTGGTGGAGCAGTGTGGGCAAAAAGCCTCTGCTGGGATGGGTGAATGGGGCGCTGGTGAGTTGGCAGGCAGGGCCGAGAACGCTGCCGCCGGCTTGGGAACAGCTGTCTCATCAGGGTAATTGGTTGTCCTCTGGTAAATGGTGCGCCGGCCCTCTTGGAAAAAGTGGGGGCGCATGCCCAGTGCACATGCGCATTGGGGGTTGCATGTGTGCATGTGCAGTGTGAAGTGCATGTGTGTTAGGAGCATGGGGGGTCATGTGCACATGCGCAAATGGGGGCACCCATTGCATTATGGGTACTGGCACGCGAGAGCGCGTGAGGGCTCGCACGCTTGTACTTTTGGCACGCAATGCCAAAAAGGTTCGCCATCACTGCCCTAGATGATTTGGTAAGCCACTACAACAGTATTCTATGGATAGATGAAAGTGGAACATTCCGGCATTAATAAAAATGTTATTTGAGAAAAATAAACTGAATTACACAAAAGAACTTCATCGCAACCATAAAATGGTAGTAGAAACATAATGGACTGGGGTTGGTTTGTAGTCTCAGGACTCAGATGGCTCACATTCTTTACAGGATAAAAGAGTTTTGATTGCACCAGGAAATTTTACAGGAGAATATTGAGGTATCTGTCCATGATGGGTCAAGCACAAGACAACTTGTGGGTATTGATTGCAGGATTACTTTTCATCATCATCATAGCTGTGAAGAGTTGGTACTGGGGCAGTTAGTAAATAAGGATTACCTATATTGTAGGGTTGTGGATATTCTATAGAGTTCACAACTTTCTTACACTACTGTAAAGATCCACCATTTATGACATAAACAAGGAATTCTGAGTAAGTATTTCACCAGTTGAATGAAGTCCTGCTGCATTAGATCTCTCAGCGGCTTTTGATACCATCGACCATGATATGCTGCAGCGGTTGAGGGGATTAGGAATAGGGGGCACCGTTTTGCAGTGGTTCTCCTCCTTCCTCTTCGACGGCTCGCAGTTTGTGTTGGCAGGGGGGCAGAGGTCGACCTCGAGGCGCCTCATGGGGAGTGCCGCAAGGGTCGGTCCTCTCGCCCCTTCTGTTCAACATTTATGTGAAGCCGCTGGGTGAGATCATCCGTGGTTTTGGGATGAAGTGTCATCTCTACGCTGACGATACTCAGCTGTACATCTCCACCCCAACAATGCCCTTGATGTGATGTCTCGCTGCCTGGAGGCCGTGCAGGTCTGGATGGGGAGGAATAGGCTCAGACCTATTCCCTTCCAAGACCGAGTGGCTGTGGCTTCCGGCATCCCGATATAGTCAGCTGGTGCCATTGCTGGCTATTGGTGAATCTTTGCCCCCCACATAGAGGGCTCACAATCTGGATGTCCTCCTGGATGCACGGCGTTCTTTAGAAGAGCATATGATGGCTGTGGCCGGGGGGCCTTTTATCAGGTTCGCCTGATTCACCAGTTGCAGCCCTTTCTGGACCGGGATGCCTTGCGCATGGTCACTTACGCCCTTGTCACCTCCCGGCTGGACTATTGTAATTCTCTCTACATGGGGCTCCCCTTGAAGAGCACCCAGAGGCTCCAACTGGTCCAGAATGCGGCCGCACGGGTGGTTATGGGCGCAACCCGATGTGCCCACGTGACACCCCTCCTGCGCGAGCTGCACTGGCTCCCAGTAGTCTTCTGGGTGCGATTCAAGGTGT
The DNA here is from genome assembly GCA_012654045.1 of Ptyas mucosa. Lineage (NCBI taxonomy): Eukaryota > Metazoa > Chordata > Lepidosauria > Squamata > Colubridae > Ptyas > Ptyas mucosa. The sequence goes on from WNWU01013131.1 coordinate 207,908, forward strand.
TGGTTACCACCTTTAAAGCGCTCCATGGCATAGGACCCAGGTACCTTTGAGACCGACTTCTGCCACCAATAGCCTCCCACCAGCTAGTTCGCTCCCACAGAGAGGTCTCCTCAGGGTTCCATCGGCCAAGCTATGTCGGCTGGCGACACCCAGGGGGAGGGCCTTCTCTGTGGGAGCCCCAGCTCTGTGGAATGAACTGCCCCCCAAAATGCATACGATCTCCGATCTCCGGATATTTCGCTGTGCCCTCAAGACCCTGTTGTTCCGCCAGGCCAGGCTATCAACGTAATTTTAAATTGAGTGTTTTAAATTTGGGGTTTTAAATTTAGCCGAAATTATTTAATTGATTTTAAATTATTTTAAATTGATGTCTGTCCTGTGCTTTTAATAGGCTGTACACCGCCCTGAGTCCTTCGGGAGAAGGGTGGTATAGAAATAAAATTATTATTACTATTATTATTATTATTATTATTATTATTATTATTACTACTACTACTACTACTACTACTACTACTACTACTACTACTACATGGTCCTATTAGAGCTGCAGAAAATTTTAGTCTAATTGTAAATCAAATACTCCACATGCAATATAGAAATGTTCTATTTTGACACAGAATGCATCCCTCTTTATCCAGTTAATTTATGTACTTAAAACTACTGCAGTTCTTCATGTTATTTTGATGTATTGCCATGTTTAGATTAAATAGAATGGGGAAAGGGAAAAGGAAAGGAAAGGAAAGGAAAGGAAATAGATTTGTTTTGTGACCTTATCAATAATTCCACTGTCTATATTATTTCAGTATTTGCTTATAAGAACTATATGCGTTGGTGATTAAGTCTCTGCCTAATACGTTTCAGTGTCAGTGAGACAGGATTAAGTAATACACAGCTATGTGTGTGCTTACTAATATTTGCATTTTATGTTATTTACCTAGTTGTGTGTTTTATAATGCCTTCATGACATTGGGGAAAAGCAAGCAAGTGAAAATCCTTCATACTTTTATTGAATAAATGAAAAATACATTTTACTCTGGCTTTAGGTTGGCATCCCAAAGGGCTTCTGGTTGCTCATCTGCATGAGCACAAGTCTTCAGTGAATCGTATTAGAGTCTCTGATGAACATTCAATTTTTGCTACGTGCTCAAATGATGGAACAGTGAAAATTTGGGACAGTCATAAAATGGAAGGCAAAACAACAACCACTAGGTAATTTATAATATTTAGAGATGCAGATTTAATTCTAGGAATATATACCATATAGCTTACGAAATTAAAAAGCATAGAAAAATGAATAGAAAATAGAGTTGGGGATCAGCAGGGAGAAGCATGCTTACAATATTTGAGAAAACTGTCTTTTTTGCATGTGGGACTAAAACATTTTAATTTTTTAATATTATAATACTGTACATAGTCCTGCTTCATTGGGTCAATTTGAAGTATTGCAGTTTTCTGCATTATAAATAATTACTTAATTATAGAGATAAAAATTTAAATACTGGTTTATGCCCCTTCAGTTTAATTCTAAGTGGCTTACAAACAAGGAAATATAGTTATAAATATATACAGTGGAACATTCCTGTTCTTAAAGCTTATTTTAATAGTAAAGATACAGATGTCATTAGAATGGAGTTTCTGCAAAAAAAAATGCTCACCTCAGAATCCCCTCTGGCCACGTGTACCATATCATTACAGGTAGTGTTCACTTAATGACCAGTAGATTAGAAACCATTCTAAGTTACAATGAACTTCCCAAAAAGTGCTTAAAATCGGGATTCCAAGTTGTGATGCCTGGTCATGGGAATGCATTTTGGGCACTTGGCAACCAACCTACATATACTGCTATTTGTGGCACCCTATGGTCTCATCATCACAATTTTTTGACGGGAACCAACATTTGCTTCCAATTTCTGGCAAAAAAAAAAAAAGTCCATTGCAAACAATAGTTTTACTTAACAACTGCCTCATTTATTTAACAACCACTTTGCTTAATGACCTCCACAAAAAAATGTCATAAAATCAGGTTGGTCACAAGACCAACTTAAAAACCAGCATAACTTAACGATCATAATTCCATGCTCAATTACAGTCATATCGAGAACTACTTGAATATCATTTAAGGATGGCTTTTTTCCTATATCTTGAATGCCTATATAAGACTGTGGAGACCTTTATGCTCACAGTTGCACACACATTGGCTCTCATGAGATTTTAAACTGATGGTGCAATCAATTCACAAATGATTTCATAGAGACCTCAGTGCAAACATCTAGGCCAGTGATGGCAAAATGTTTTGGCACAGAGTGCCGAAACTGGAAGGGGAAACCCGACAACCAGCTGGCTGAGCTGGGGCGACTGCGTGGCCACCCACGGAGAAGGGTCTGTGTGCCACCTCTGGCACGATGCCATAGGTTCACCATCACGGATCTAGGCTGTGCATGCAGATACCTATCTTTAAACAATAACACATACACAATATTATAGGGAGCAGGATTCTAACTATTGCTTGCACAATAGTGTTCTTTTCTTTCATTTTTGATATCACTATTAATTGTCTAGGATAAAATTCTTGATTGTCATGTATATCATATAAATTCTTTGAAATCTATTTGACTTCAATTATCATTCAGTTTTGTTTAAAAAAGTATTGAAAACAATTGAAAGGTTCAGTATTAAAGAACCTGTCCAAAGTTTTTCCTCCTGAGGAAGAATGTTCCTTTCTTAGCTATCATAACTAGCTCAGTGTTTGTGAGAAGTGCTGCAAAGGTATGTAAAATGTGCTATTTTTTTTCCAGAGTTGTGCCCAGCAGGTGTATGTAAATTTAGTTTCAAACCTTTGAAGCTGGGATGAATTGTTCCCGGTTTGGACCAGCTCGGGCGAGTAGGTAGCGATGGCGGCAGGCAGTTGGGAGAAAATCCCTGCCCCCCCCCCCCCCCCCCCCCCCCCCCC
>WNWU01013131.1:210957-234067 GCA_012654045.1 Ptyas mucosa
CAGCTGAGCCGCGCGATCATCAGAGCCTTTTTTTTCTTTTAAATGGCTCTGACCAGCCAAGCTCTGACGATCCCAGCTGAGTTGCCTGCTAATCAGGCAACTCAGCTTGGATTGCCAGAGCCATGTAAAAGAAAAAAACTTTTTTTCCTTTTAAATGGCTCTGCCTGCTAATCGGTGGCAAAAATCCCTCCCCTTCCCTCCCTCAGGTTGCTTACTTTAGCTGCTGGTCGCAGCGCCTTGCTGTAATCCCTGCAATCGCTTGCATCAGCAAGCAACTGAATCTCCCTGCCTGCAATCAAGCAGGCAAGGAGTTGTGGACTTCAACTCTTAGAATTCCTCAGCCAGCAAAGCAAAGCTTGCTGAGGAATTCTGGGAGTTGAAGTCTACACGTCTTAAAGTTGCCAAGGTTGGAGACCCCTGTTCAATTGGGTAAGTTTTTTTCCCCTTTGGGAGCTTTAAAAAAATAGTTAATTGGGGTTTTTTTTAGTTATTCTTTTTTTAGACCTAGCCATTTAAAGTTTAGGAAGTTTTAAATTTAGCTGCTTTTATATAAAAATAAAAATAAAATAAAATAATATTTGTGCAGCTTTCTGAGATTTTGTGTGTTTCTGTAGTGTTTCACTCTAACTACACAAACACAAAATCTCAAAAAGCTGTATGTGGAATTTTGTGTGTGTAAAGTGTGAAAGTTGGTTTTTTGGGCTTTTTGTGGCTGTGTGAGGTTCCTGCTTGTTGCAGGAGCCATTTTGGGTCTAGCACAGCTGCTTTTATATTGTGGGTGAGCCAGTTGTGTTGTGTTGTGTTTTGTAGGTTAAAAAAGGACAAAGAAGTGACATTGACTTGGCCACACCCACCTGACCAACAAGCCACGCCCTCCCAGTCACCTTACCACCAAGCCCCGCCCGCTAATTAAGCCACGTCCACAGAACCGGTAGCAAAAAAATTTAGATTTCACCCCTACTTTGAAGTCAGCTTTTCTTTTAAAGCAGCACCAACCATTACAGCAGGAAGTAGAGTTCAGTGGTGGATAATAATGATGTTACCTATTGCTCTGATTTAATATACCGTATATACTCAAATATAAGCCGAGTTTTTCAGCACCTTTTTCAGGCTGAAAAAGCCCCCCTCGGCTTATATTCGAGTCACGAAAAAAAATGCCTTTTTAAAAGAAAACAAATGAGTAGACCCCTGTCTGCAAAAATAGAAAAAACAGCCCCTTTCAGCGTCAGTATACGTTAATTACCATAAGTTGATTTGAAGAGCCTCCCGACACTCAGCTGATTTACTCTCAGCTGTTTTACCTGGGCTCTGTTGCTAGCTAGCTGCAAAGAGGTAAATTGCTGGAGCATTTTCCCTCCCCTTCCCAGCTATGCTAAAAAAGCGAAACTGAAACTAAAGCAGGGTCTTTGCTGCAACGTGACAAAATGAGGCAGAGAGAGATTTCTTTTTCTTTTTCTTTTGCTTGCAACGTTGGAAAGGCAGATTTCTTTTTCCTCATCAAAAAAAGTAGGTGCAAACAATGGGAAATTCATGGCAAATGGCAAAAGAGGAGAGTTCAAGATTTTAAAACACAAAAGAAAAAGCTCTATTTAACTAGGGAATTGTAATAATTGAGATACTATTAATTGTATATTGCGTTGAAAGCAGAAATGGTTAAGTTGTGGTTTGGAAGAATATATGGGGGAAATTATTTGGTTTATTATTATTGGTAAATATAATTACCGGTAATTGATTTGTAAGAAATTGGATTGCATAGAAATAATTGGAATATTGTTTTTTTTAAAAAAATAGATGAGGAATAAATATGGCAAAAAGGAAATATAGAAATTGTAAATTTAAGTGAAATGACTGAACACTGTTTAAATTTGTGAACCAGCCAAATACTCTGTTCAAAGAAAATACATTGTATGTTTGTATGTGTGTTTCTAATTATTGCTATTTATTCATATTTGTTCTCTTATTTTTTAAAGTTTAACAATTCATTCTTTATCTTAATATCTTTATATTTGTTTGGGGTTGGTTTTCTTCCCTTTCATCTTTTTTATTGTACAGCAATCTTTCTCCTCAAACCTACCACCTCTCTCTTTGAGGAAGGGGGGAGAAAGAGAATGAGAGAGAGACTGGAGGAGAGAGAGAGAGAAAGAGGAGGAGAGAGAAAGAATGAGAGAGAGGGAGAGAGAAATGGTGATTAGATAGGGCAAAAATGTAAAATGTGAGAACAGTCGTAAGTTTGAGGACTGGTCACAAGTGCGAGGACCAGTCAAAAATTACTTTTTCAGCCCTCTGAGTAGTGCATATGCACAAAAGGACTACCCAGAGGGCTGAAAAAAGTGATTTCTGACAGGTCCTCGCACTTTTGACTGGTCTTCGCACTTATGACTGGTCATCATTTATGCCCATTGTAGCATTGTTAACAACCATGTCACTCATTTCACAGCTGCTTCTCTTCACCGTGGTGATAAGATAGGGCAAAAACGTAAAATGTGAGGACAGTTGTAAGTTTGAGGACTGGTCACAAGTGCGAGGACCAGTCAAAAATTACTTTTTCAGCTCTCTGAGTAGTCCATATGCACAAAAGGACTATCCAGAGGGCTGAAAAAAGTGATTTCTGACAGGTCCTTGCACTTTTGACCAGTCTTTTTTTATTTTGAAATTTACCAGTGGCCGCTGCATTTCCCACCCCCGGCTTATACTCGAGTCAATAAGTTTTCCCAGTTTTTGTGGTAAAATTGGAGGTCTCGGCTTATATTCGGGTCGGCTTATACTCGAGTATATACGGTAAGCAATTCTCTTTTTATTTTACATGCCTCTCTTTTCAATCAATAAAAAATTAAAACCCATTAATCCTCATTTTCCAGGCAAGGTTGCCCTTATCTCTGTCCAAGAACTATTGTGCATACATAAATTAGACATATGTTCCAATTTGTTGGGTTTTTTGCCTGGAAATTCTGGGAATAATAGCTTTCTGATGGAAATAGTGATCTCTTAACACAGAGCCTCATCCTCACAGAAGGGCATATTCCCAGAATTTTATGCCAGACATCATAATAAATGTATGTAGCTCACCATGATCTTACTTTATCTGTGTAGCATGGAGCATGAGGAATTTCATTGTAATTTTGGACTTTTTTCTATGACTTATAACAGATCAATTTTAACATATTCTCGGATTGGGGGACGTGTGACAACACTTACTTTTTGCCAGGGTTCTCACTATTTGGCTATAGCTTCAGATAACGGGTCCATCCAACTTTTTGGGATTGAAGCTTCAAAACTCCCCAAATCACCTAAGATTCATCCAATACAAAACAGGTATGTGTAGTGTTTATGTACAGTTTTCATTTGTTTCCTATTGATTATCTGCTATGCTTATTCCTTGCAAATATAAAGTTAGCAGTAAGGATACAAGATGGGTTATCAAGTTTCCCCCTGATGATGTAGGACTGGTATGTGGATTTCACTACTCAGCATATTTCAGCAAAATCTGTGGAGCTAACATTTTCAGGAGGATATCCAGATTGGGGAAAACTATAATAGGATTTTTGGGAGATATAGGATTAACTATAATAGAATTTTTTGGGGGAAAGGCCTGCTGAGACCTGGTGGGAAGGGAAAAGGCATGCAGGGACCTGGTTGGGAATACAAAGCAGGCCCAAAGGCTATGGGGACCTCGAAGAATGGGAAGCAGTTCAGGGTGTCTCAGGACATGCGGGGAGACCTTGGGAAGCCCAAAGCCGGCAGGCTTGGCCCAGCGCTAGGCCTTCCTCATCCCTGAGGTATCCTGTGCTCCACTTAATAATACACATATACATTTAACAACTGCATTAGAGAAAATGGAGTATGGAAGTCATCAAGAAATGTTGTCTTGCTTAACAATCCACCACCATTTGTGACTATAATGGAAAGGCTTCATTATAATCATAGGTCCAGGACTATCTATATAAATAAAAGCTGTAGGAAATACTTTTCAAGGGTGTAAGCCATGATAAATTTCAGTGAATAATGTCTAGTTCTTTTTATTTTATCTAGGTTTTTAGATCAAAAAGATGATGGCTGTGTGGTAGACATGCATCATTTCAATTCAGGAGCCCAGTCTGTGCTGGCATATGCCACTGTGAATGGTTCCTTAGTGGGATGGGATCTTAGGTCCTGTAATAATGCCTGGACATTAAAACATGATTTACGCTTGGGACTTATAACCTCATTTGCTGTTGATATACATCAGTGCTGGCTCTGCATTGGTAAGTTTTGTTTCCTTTTAATGAAATCATTATATTATTTATTAATGTGTAAATAAAATTGCCCTTACCACATGTGCTGAGTTCAGATGATAATCCATACATATTGGCCAGTTTAGATTTGTTCCTGGGTAATTGAATTGATCTGGGTTCAACTCCCACTAGTTCTTGTGCAAAAAATAATGTTACAAGAGCAAGTTAAATATACAATCCTCACCTTACAACTGGTCATTTAACAACTGTGCAGAGTTATGACAGCCTTGGAAAAAGTGATTTACACCTTGTAAATTATTCCATTTATCATAAAATGTCCACCATCACCCGCTGCAATCACATGATTGGATTTTGAGTGCTTGGTAGCCAGTTTACATTTACAACTGGTTATAATTGTTGACTATGGTTTTTGCCATTTTCCAGGAGTTTTTGCTTTTCTCCAGCAAAGAAAAACACTGATTTGGACTTATAACCACATAATTTGTTTAATAACTGCCATAAAATTGGGCATAAAATCAGGTCTGGTCACATGGGTGCCTTGGCTTAGAACCACCATGATTAATGGCTGAAATTTCTATCCATATTGTGATTGTAAGTCAGGGACTACTCGTAGTCTAATTTTCTTTGCAAATTATATAAACAGCTATAAATAAATAATAAAAAGAAAATGTGTCTTTAAACATCATATGGACATCAGTGCTAGAGCTTGGAAGATGTTGCCTAAAATGCATTATGTTACTGACCTATTTACATTTTTCTTTGCAAGGTACAAGCAGTGGGACCATGGCATGTTGGGATATGAGATTCCAGTTACCAATTTCCAGCCATTCCCATCCTTCTAGAGCACGGATCAGACGGCTACTTATGCATCCCCTTTCCCAGTCATGGGTGATTGCAGGTACAGTTAATTTTCTTTAAACATCCAAATGCTTTCAAATTGTATAATTACTTTTAAGTAACTGGAATAGCATAGTGTAGCATAGCATAGCATAGCATAGCATAGCATAGCATAGCATAGCATAGCATAGCATAGCATAATTACATAACATAACACAACACAACATTATATTACATTACATTACAATATAACAACATAGACAAATTGCTAAGGATGATAGGTCATGGGTTTATACAGAGAGCATTTGTTTGAGATGAGACTGGCTGGAATTTAAGTAAATGGCAAAAATTCTCTTTGAATCTGGGATCATAATAAGAAAAGAGAAATTAATAGGAGGCATAGTGGCTCACTAAAGGTCTATAAGTGGCAACAGTAGAATGTAGGAAGGCAACAGAATAGGTGGCAATAGTGGAAAGTAGGAAGAAACAAAAAATGCCAGTGCAATCAGGTCATGCTATCATTTGCTATTTGTTATTGTTAATATAGCTGTTCAAGGCAATAATGAAGTCTCCATGTGGGATATGGAAACAGGTGATCGACGCTTCACATTGTGGGCTAGCAGTGCTCCTCCTCTTTCAGAATTACAGGTTTGCTTCTGAATTTGGGGTAAAACATTTCAAAATGTATATTACTGGTTTTAAGAGCTAGATCAATACTAATGCTTTTAACAATGGAGAAGCATACAAAACACATTCCCCATTTCTGTCATTGGGTTCCTGTACAGTATCCTAAGGTGTCTCTCTGTTACATAAGATGATTTGAAATCATCTGGAGAAACTCTTCTTCAATGCTGGTAATGCATTTTTTTAAATATGCATTAATATGCAATCTAAAATATGCAATCTAAAATATGATTTTTAATTAATATATTTCATTAGATGCTGCTGCAAATGAGTGTATTCAAGTGTAATCATGCAATGCTATTTAAACTATTTTGAAAACCTTTCTTTAAATATTTTAACCCCAAGGCCTTTTAATATATGTTTCTGTTTATTAGCCTTCATCTCATAGTGTTCATGGAATATACTGTAGTCCAGCAGATGGAAATCCTATATTATTGACTGCTGGTTCAGACATGAAGATAAGGTAAATTATGCATTAACAATAAGATAAATGCATAAATTGGAAACTTAAAATCCATCTTACAAAAGTACAGAGAAATTTCATCCAATATGAAGCAACATTTTTATTCATTCTGCATCTCTGAATCTTTGTCACAAGTGTTGTGAAATTTTTTATCTAATGTGGTAATTGTTAATATGTAACACAATACCTGATAAGAAGCATTTAGCAGTTGCTTTTCAACATTAAATGGATTCATTTTGGGGAATTCTAGATTAAAGAGAGATTCCATGGACTATCTATTGACAGTTATGGTAGCCTGGCAAATTAAAGAATAATTATACAGTACATCGATTTATCTTGCTCAATCTGGCATTGCTGAAAAGTGATGCAAGCATAGATTAAAATTTGAATTAAATGAACAATCCTATCAACCTTCATGGATTGTGTGTTTCTCAAAGGCACTGACAAACATACTTTTAATTTGTAACTACTTTCAGTAACAAATACTCTTTCTACATTTTCCAACTTCTGTACTCTGGTAGTTTTTTATTGGCATATGTGTTTGTAGGATACACAAATGCATTTTATACAGCAACTGAGATTGGTTGTCTGTGTTTACTCTTACTCTTTTTTAAATTGCTGTTCTGAAGCCAGGCTGGGAGCATTTCCAGCTTTCTTTTCCTTTTCTTTTTCAAATTATATCTGTAAGCTTTCACAGAAAGCTGAGCATTGATTATTGCGGAATGAAAGGACAAAAATGGTGGCAATTTTAATCATTATTCTTGGAAACATTAGACATGTCCTCATATGGCAGATATGGATGTAGTATTTTTTTATTGGCTTAAAAAGAATATTTTCATGAGAAACCATATTTTTGATTAGTTGACTATACCTTCACTAATTAACCAGTTTTTATCTAGTGATAGCCCTAGTTTTTTGCAGTATTTTTAAAAATCAGTTTAATTTTTTAAAAGCTATTTGGAAAATAAATAGAAAACAATGTTTCTTTTGGAATATAGATTTACATATTTTTGGTAATTAAAATGTGAATCTGAGTAATAATAAGAGACTCAGAGTAGAAATAATTATTGAGCATGATGCATCAACTTTATATGGTTATTTGGTTGTTTGAACATACATTTTGCATTTGGTTTTTTGAACATATATTTTGCTTTTGAGTAAACATAGTTAGGCTCAAACTGCTAGTCTTGGAAAAAATGCATGATTAAATATAATTCATGACTTACATTCTTTTAAATAATGGGTTTTGATTACTAGTAACAGTTAAACACGAGGTAATAAGTAGACACTAGATGCAGAATTTAACAGCTTATTCAAATTCAGAGATAAGGAGAATTCCAGACCTCAGCACCTTCCGCCGTGCCCTTAAAACCCACTTTTTCAAACAAGCCGAGCTGGCTTAAGAAATATTTTAAATGTTTATAGGGGTTTAAAATTTTTTAAATTGAAGCCATAATTTATATATATTTTTAATTGTTTTTATTGTTTGTATTACATGTTTTTTAATCTTGGTTGTATACCGCCCTGAATCCTCAGGGAGAAGGGCGGTATATAAATTAGAAATAAAATAAAAATAAAATAAAATAAAAATTTCTACTTTTGAGAGGTTTTTTTGTTTTTGTTTTATTTGTTTGTTTGTTACAGATTCTGGGACTTAGCTTACCCTGAGAGATCGTATATTGTTGCTGGAAGTTCTAGCTCTCCATCAGTATCATATTATAGAAAGATAATTGAAGGCACAGAAGTTGTTCAGGTACATTTGTTATGGTTTTTATCCAACTCATCCAATTTCTACACATTGCTATATTTATTTGTAAGATTCACTTAATTTCTCTAGCATAGAACTTAAAAGGTGCTTCCAGATGGAGTACTCACTATCCCCAATTCTCACATTCACCATCATACTCAGCAACTATATACTTTATTCAGCCTTCAAAGTCTTAATTTTAGCATGTTTTTGTAGTAAGAAAGTCCCTTGGACAGAAATCATATCCATTCATTCATCACATTCATATCATGTCATGGTATTTTGGATTAAATAACTGCCACTTCAGCAGGCCAAAGAAAGTCCTATATTACATTGTCAGCTGTACATTAAATCTCTTTTCTCATGAAAGTCAGTGGTGTTTTTGCATCAGCCACTTTCCTTGAATCTACTTAGTAAGGCTACTGTGATTAAAAAATGAGGGATGGGAGAGCTATTCATATTATCCCAGATCAGTGGTGAAAAAGCTGGCTATAAAATGCTATAAAGATAGTTTATTTAAGAAAATGTATATGGCTGTCCAACTCGCACTCAGTGACTCTATGTGGCTTTCAAGCATAAAATCCTAAACAATAAAAAATCAATAATCTACCATGCCCCTAGCAATAATAACCAAATAAGCCACTTGATGGCTCCATATCATTCTGGGGTTCCCAAGCTGATTGGCAGAATCACATTTTCAGGGCCTTGCAAAAGAGTGTCAAAGTGAGGAACAACGTTTGCCAAGATGATATTCCACAGGAAAGGCACTATCATGCAGAAGGCCCTTCTTTTGGTCCCACCTACAGTATTCCCTGCCTCCCCACTCTGTTACTTCAAGCAGATCTAATTGAGAAAAGATAGTCATTCAAATAGTCTGATCCCAAGCCATGAAGGGCTTTAACGATGACAACCAATACCATGAATTAAATTAAATATAATTTAATAATTGTAAATGTTACTCTATAGTAAAGTAATATTGCAATGTTTTGATAGAGCATCTCATTAAAGCATTAGCATATGTGCTTTTTTAAAAAAGGCAATAAAGATGGTTAATTACCCTGTAATAATGGAAGATAATATTTCTAGATCAGGGTTGAATTGTGCAGTCCTTGGTGCTCTCTCAGACTTGTTTGTCTTCTTGCAAACATTTCATTACAAACCTTGGCTGCTTTTATCAGCAAGCTAAGCTTAGAGAGCACCAAGGACTTCACCAACTCTATAACAAATAAATACATTTAGTGGTACTGGATATGAAACAAATTTCCTAGTTTTAAAACAGAGAATTAACAAACTGATTTAATATGGGAAATCTTATGCTAAAACAACAGTTTTTATAGTTTGGCACTGTCTATTTCATGGTTTTCTATTCATCAGGAAATTCAAAACAAGCACAAGATGGGACCTACAGACGAAACCCCTAGAAGGGGTCCTGAATCTTTACCAGTTGGGCACCATGACATCATCACAGACATTGCCACTTTCCAGACAACTCAAGGATTTATAGTTACTGCATCGCGAGATGGTATTGTCAAAGTGTGGAAGTAAAGTTTACGCTGATTTATGTCTGTAAATAATTGTAATAAAGAATTAACATAGAATTCGAATAATTATTTCTATAGCACAGTGGACAGTGATGACCCCTGGCCATGAAAGTAACTAGTGGCTCTCTTGTCAACAGTGATCACTAATACTAGTGGCCCTCTTGGAACCTGCCATTATATTTACATTAAATGATTTATGTAGCATTTTCTCAAACTGCCAAGGAAAAGAAATTGAAGTGAAGAAATTGCATTTAACTTCTAACCATGCTATTCTTTGAAAGACTTTAAAAATTGTTTATAAACATGGAAAAAATGCATTAAGCTGCATCAACAGTATTTATGTAAGTTGACTTTTTTTACAGGCAGGCGAGAGAGTGATAACACAACATTATTGCACTTTTGTTTCTGTATATTCAAACTCAGTATGCGTAATTTTGAAAATAAAGAGTTCGGATCACTTTTCTGTGTAACAGTTAAAATAAAGTTTAATATGAATACTGTTCTATATGAATACTGTATGAGAATCTGAATGAAAATCTCAATTCTAGACTCTATTCATGTTTTTTTTTGCACATTGCACCTTATTTCTTTTATATAAATATTACAATGGCATAGAACATTTGCTACCTCATCCCAAAGCTCTGTGTACAAAAACAGCAGACTGCATGAAAAGACTTCTTGGAACAGACTGTTGTAATCTGCTATATGCACTAACATTCTATCTCATGTTCTCTATAGCATTCTCAATATTTCAAGGTTCTGGAAGCAATTTACCTGGGTTCAGTCCTTGGTTGTAGAGTTACACTAAAGGCTTATATTTAAGTAATTCTAACCATGTGATTCTATTGAAAAGAACTACACAAAGCTATATTTAAACCAGGGATGAAATCTGACCAGTTCAGACTGGTTCACGTGAACTGGTAGTGGACATTTGGCCTGGGTCGCTGAACCGGTAGCGACCATTGGCTGGCCATTCCCCTGAACCAGTCGCCTGGTCGCCGCTCACCCACCCCGCCTAGTCTCTGCTCTGCAGCTTCCCTGCCTGAAGCACTGCGTCCCAACTGAGCAGCCCTGATCTGCCTGCCAGGTAAGCCTGCAAGTCACAGCCTAGCTAGCTGCCCCTGCCCCCACCCCATGATCCCAGCCTGCCTCCCCTGCTCCCTTCCCTGTGGCCCACAGCCCTGCCATGCTTCCCTGGCTTCCACATGGTCCTCGTGGCCAGGCCTACTTGCGAAGGCCTCCCCTACTCCATTCCCCATGGCCCCGACATGCTTGCCTGCCTTCTAAACGGCCTTCCCGGTGTTCCTGTGGCCAGTTTGCAAAGGCAGGCAAGCAGGCTTGGCCACAGGGACCGCTGGGAAGGCTGCATGGAAGACAAGCAAACATGTCGGGGCCGCCCGGCCATGTGGAAGAGAGCTAGCAGCCTACTCCCTTCCCCACAGCCCTGCCATGCTTGCCTGCCAGCATGTGACCTTCCCAGCAGTCCCCCATGCCTGCTTGCCTTCTGAGGTCAGCATCCAGTCCATGATGGGAGATGCACCGCTTCCGGTCTGGCCAGCGAGTGGACAGGCAGCCCTTGGGGGAAATGCAGCCGCTGCATTGGGGTTGAGAGAGGCTGTGGCGCTGGAGAGGAATGGACTTAAAGAGGGAGCAGACATGCAGGGCAGACAAGGGGAGGGGGCCCCTGCGACAATGCAGGTGTTAGGGTTCCAAGGAACGACCCCAATGAAATAAAGCTCTTGAGGTTCCTCAAAGTTCCAATTTATTAGAGATGTCACATTGGCATATTTGGGAAAACCCGAATCTGAAAGCTTCCAGGTTTTCCAAACCCAGCTGACAGTTCACAACCCTGCCCCACACCCACAAGTTCATCACATTGTCCAATCAACTCTTCACACTCAATGATATAGTCTTCAGGCAGTCTCCATTAGACGCAGGCACAAGTTCTTGAATACGGAGTGTTGTTATGACTAACTTTCTACCGCTCCAACAACCACCCCCTCCCAATTTTCCCAAAAAGTCCCTGCAATACCTTTGCCCGAAACATCTCTCCTCTTTCAGAAATAATTGGTGGGAGTGTGCCCAGCAAAGGCCAGAAATATCCAGCCGCACCCATCCTCCCTCCCTCCTCCCCCCCCCTCTCCTGTCTGGCTGGCAAGAAATAGGGCATGGACAGCCACCGCCATGCTATTCTACCTCATCTGTAAAACTGCTCTGCTGCTCCGTTCACCTCCAGCATCCCAACATGCGTGGGGCAGACCACGGCAGCTGCAAGGCTGAGGTGCTGCCCATGCAAGGGGGGGAAAGGGGGAAGAATGCAGGCATCACACCAAGCATCCCCCCCCCCCACAAACTCATGGGTAGCTTAATGTAGCTGTGCAAACCTGTACGCTACCGCCCCCACTCTGCTAGCCATTGGGTCCCACCCGCCTCTCCTTCCCCCGCCCCCGGTCTGCAGCCTCGCCTTGCCACTGGCTGCTTCATTGTGCCACTACATGTTACCACTCTGCGCTTTCAATTGAGCGGGCTGTGGGCTTTTTCTTCTTTTTAAAATATTTTTATTCAACATTTTTCACATTTAAAATCACAGTTACACTTTTACAGCATTCCATTATTGGATTTTTTCCTTAAATTCATCATATCCTTCAGCTTATTGTGTACATAGAATATGTACATTCTTATTTCTTAAATATTTATCTAATATATACAATATATACATAACTACTACACTCTAAATATATATTTTTTCCTTCTATTATCTTCTCTTAGCAATCACTATACATCGATTTTAGACTCCTTTTCCAGCCATTATACCACCTATTCCATGTCTCATAGTATACTGTTTCCTCTCTGTCCCTTAATTCCATCGTTAATTTGTTCATTTCTGCGCATTCTAGCACCTTTTTTATAAATCATTGTGTTTGATGGATCGTGTTGTTATTTCCAATTTTGGCCAAATGATATTCTAGCTACTGTAATTATATGTAGCATAAGGTATCGAATTTCTTTATTCATCTTTCTTTTTGTAATACCTAGAAGAAATAACTTCGGTTTCATATCAATTTTTAGTTCAATAATTTCCTCCAACCACTTTTTAATTTTTAATCAATAATCTCTGGCATGTGGTAGTATGTCCCTTGTTGATAATTACATTTCCAACAATTCGGTGGATTTTTTGGAGACATCTTGGCCAATCTCGCCAAGATAAATGCCATCTATAAAACATTTTATAAATATTTTCTTTGTATGCGGCTGATATCGTCATTTTATAATCCCCCCCCCATAGTTTTCCCCAATGTTCCAATTCTATGTTATACCCAAAATTTTTCATCCAAATTATCATTGTTTCTTTCACAGTTTCCTCCTCCATTTTGAATTTGAGGAGGCAGTTATACATTTTGGTAATCATTTTTTCGTCAGTCCCTGTTAGAATTTGTCCATTTCTTGTTGCTTGGTTTGAAACCCAAATTGTTCTGAATCTTTTTTATATCTTGTTTGAATCTGTAGATAAGGCCACCAATCTATTTTAATTCCCTATGATATTCGTTCCTGATTGGATTTAAGTTTCCTTTGCCCATCTGGAAGCTCTTTATAAGTTACTATTTTTAAAAAATCAATTAAATTGGGATAAATCATTGCTTCCATTGTTGATATCCATCTGGGTATTTTTGTGTAGAAATTTCTTTTAATTTTCATCCAAATCTCTAGTAGGGCATCTCTCACCTAATGTCTCTGAAAATATTTGTGAGCTCTGTTCTTTCCCTCCCAAATGAAGGCGTGCCAGCCCCACTGAAGGGGCCCGGCCAGGTTTAAGGTTGTGTTTAAGTGTTTACATGTGTTTAAGATTGAGTGTTTAAAGTTGCAGACCCCTGACCTTCCCCATCTGATCGCTTCAACCTGCAGCCAGCCCTGTAGGCCTGCGCCCGCCTCCCACCTGAGCAGCAGTGGCCCACCTACCCTGGTTGTATTACCTTGCCCTGCAACCGGCCCAAACGCCCACCTCAGACTGCCTCCGACCGCTCCAGTAGGTCATTTTTATTTAATTAATTTAATTAAGTGCTGCAATTAGCATAAATGATGACCTGTCAAAAGTGTAAGGACCTATCAGAAGTCACTTTTTTCAGCCCTCAGGGCAGTCCCTGTGTGCATATGGACTACTCAGAGGGCTGAAAAAGTTATTTTTGACCAGTCCTCACACTTTTGACCAATCCTTGCACTTACGACTGTCCTCACATTTTACATTTTGTGCCCTATCTTTTCACCGTAATGAAGAGAAGTAGTTGTGAAATGAGTGACACGGTTGTTAAGAATGCTGCAATGGGCATAAATGTGAGGATGGTCATAAGTGTGAGGACCAGTCAAAAGTGCAAGGACCAGTCAGAAATGACTTTTTTCAGCCCTCTGAGTAGTCCCTATGCACATTGCCATGCCCACCCAGTCACATGACCAGCTAGCCATGCCCACCCAGACACATTTTTTAAAAAAATTTTTATTTTAAATTTGATTTATATGCCACCCTTTTCCGGAGACTCAGGGCAGCTTACAGTGTGTTAAGCAATAGCCTTCATACTTTTGTATATTTATACAAAGTGAGGTTATTGCCCCCGCAATCTGGGTCCTCATTTCACCTACCTTAGAAAGGATGGAAGGCTGAGTCAACCTTGAGCCTGGTGGGATTTGAACTTGCAGTAATTGCAAGCAGCTGATCTTAATAACAGTGAATTAGTCCACTGCGCCACGCAGGACATGGGGGGCCCAGCCACACCCACCTAGCCAGTTCAGCCCCCCAACAGTCTGAGGGACCCTGAAGTGGCCCCGTGTTCAAAAGTTTTGAGGACCCCTGCTCTAATACATCATTATACACTTCTAACACAATCTTCTCTAATGGTTCTTGGAATTTTTTATATATTTCCGCAGGGATCCCATCTGGCCCAGGTGTTTTATTATTTTTTTGTTTCTTAATTGCCTCCTTCATCTCTATTAAGGTAATTTTATCATTTAGCATTTCTATTGCTTCCTCTGATATATTTGGCAGGTTTCTCTCTTGTAAGTACTTTATTATATTTTTTTCTGCAATGTTTTCTTGACTATATAACACTTGAAAATAATTTTGAATAATGTTTTTTTATTTCATCATTCTTATGATGCAGATTCCCTTGTTCATCCTGTAGTTGTTGTATCAATTTTTTTAGTTCTTTCCTTCTTCAATTTATGGGCCAACCTATCTTCCAGGTTCGTTCGCTGTTTCAAAATAATTTTGTTTTGCTAATTTTACATTCCATATCATTGCTTCCTGTTGTATCAGATTAATTTTATGTTTCATTAAGTCTCTCCTCCTTGATTCTATCATTCTGGAGCTCTTTCTGCAGAGCAATTTCCAATTTTTTTAGTTTCTCCAATAGTGACATTTGTTGTTCCCTTTTCTCTTTATTTCTCCTCACCACATAAGCTATTGTTATTCCCCTCATATATGCCTTTGTGGTGTCCCATAAATTCTGTAATGTTGTTTGTTCTTTTCTATTCTCCTTAAAGAAATTATTCAATTCCTTTTCCACTGTTTGTAAGTAGAGTTTTTCTTTTACAATTCTTTGGTTTAAAGTCCACCTCCTTTTCCCCCCCTGACTTTTCCGTTTATTATTAAAAGGCTGTGATCAGCCCAGGTATTTGGCAGTATTTCTATAATATTAATCAATATTCTGGATTCATTGAATCGCCGGTGAATTGATGCCATTGATGTTTATTGATAGCATCCTTATTTTGTCTTGCATACTGTTATTTGTATGTAAGTTTTGGTCCTTTCCTTGTTCTTGTCTTGGTTTGTGCTCTAGTTCTGGTTCCTTCTCTCCCCTGTCATTCTATTTCTCTCTGGTCTCCTATGTCTTGTTCTGTGATTTTTTCCTCTGATATCTGGTCCTCTTGGCTTTTGCTTTCTGCTTCCTCCCTGCTATCTTGTTCATCCTCCCCACTTATATAGTGATCATAGAATTCTTGCCCTTTTTTCAGGGAGTCAATCCTAAATTTCTTTTCTTGCCAGATAATCAACATCCCCTCCGGGATGAGCCATTTGAACATGACTTTGTATTTTAGCAATCAGGTGGAGAGGAAGTGGTAGTTTCATGGTTGTTCCCATACTCTTCCCAGTATCTGTTTTAATCTTATAATCTGTTTTCCTTTGTAAGCCAGGGTGGTCTTCTCTTGTTTTGCTGTATATTTCATCTCTAGTTTTCTTTCTCACAAACTTGACATGTACCTCTCTAGGGAGTTTGTGTCGGTGCGCATAGTTTGTGTGTATTCTGAATGCTTCGTCTATTTCTACTTCTTGTTTACTTTTTTGCAGAGGTTCCACTAGGAGTTCAGCAATCAATTTAGGAAGTTGTTCTTTACTTTCCACAATATTTTGAAATCAGAGATAGAACATTGATTTCTCCATCTCTAAATTTATAATGACTTCTTCTAACTCTCTATTCACTGCCACCATTCTGTTTTCTGTATTATCTAATTTTCCCCCCATTTGTTCCGTTTTAGTCTACCATTTTTATTGTTTGTTAATTTTTTGTTATCACTTCCTGCATTGTACCAATTTTGTCATCTAATTTGCGAATCTCACCTTTCACTTCTCCCATATTGTTTATTTTATTTATTTTATTTCGAATTTATATACCACCCTTCTCCCTGGGGACTCAGGGCAGTATACAGCCAAATAAAAACAAACAATACAAACATTTAAAAACTGTTAAAAGAATATATATCTATTTGGCCCCAAATTTAAAATGACAGACCAATTTAAAATTATTTAAAAATTTGTTAAGCCAGCTTGGCTTGTTGAAAAAAGAAAGTTTTAAGGGTGCGGTGGAAGGCACCGAGGTCTTGGATTCTCCTTATCTCTGGGGGTAGCTGGTTCCACAGGGTAGGTGCCCCCACAGAGAAGGCCCTCCCCCTGGGGGTCACCAGCCTACATTGTTTGGCTGATGGCACCCCGAGGAGGCCCTCTCTGTGGGAGCGCACAGGTCGATGGGAGGTTGTCGGTAGCAGCAGGCGGTCTCGAAGATAACTAGGTCCTATGCCATGGAGCGCTTTAAAGGTGGTGACCAACACCTTGAAGCGCACCCGGAAGACCACTGGGAGCCAGTGCAGCTCGCGCAGGAGTGGTGTTACATGGGAGCGCCATGCAGCTCCCGTAATTACCCGCGTGGCCTCATTCTGGACCAGTTGGAGCCTCCGGGTGCTCTTCAAGGGGAGCCCCATGTAGAGAGCATTACAGTAGTCCAGGCGAGAGGTGACGAGGGCATGAGTGACTGTGCACATGGAATCCCGATCAAGAAAGGGCCGCAACTGGCGAATCAGGCGAACCTGACAGAAGGTCCCCCTGGCTACAGCTGTCAGATGTTCTTCCAAGGACAGATGCGTATCCAGGAGAACTCCCAGATTGCGCACCCTCTCTGTGGGGGAGATATCGATATCGTTCTTAATGTCTTCATGATTTTTGGACATTACCTCCTGCATT
This sequence comes from Ptyas mucosa, assembly GCA_012654045.1. NCBI lineage: Eukaryota > Metazoa > Chordata > Lepidosauria > Squamata > Colubridae > Ptyas > Ptyas mucosa. Next base: position 227,966 of record WNWU01013131.1, read on the forward strand.
TTCATCATTGTCTCCTGTATTGCCATCAGAGTTGACTGCATACTCTGTAAATTCACAGTGGATCCAGATTTCTCGCCTCCCAACATAGTTTTCAATGAGCATGATCCTGAGGGGGAAGCTATTATCGAGGTTGCTTCCCCATATTATTTTGGTCACTGTGGTAGTCGTGTTTGTCATTTTGATATTTTAAAAAAAATATTTCCACAGTACCATATATCCACCCCTATTCTTCTCTTCGCTACTTTTAGTTTCTATCCTTTCTTAATTTGTTGAAGTTCTTTTCCACATTTATGTTGTAATACCCCCAGTAATTACTTCCTATGTGGCAGTCTTTCTAGCAATCTAATTGTATTTTCTTAGTATCATTATTATTCAATATTACACCACTCAACCAACAACCTCTACCTTTCCTCTATATTGCTTATTTTAACTTTAACTTTTCATCCAAATTAATTAAATTTAATACCATTACTTAATTGATTCATTAATTATTAAATACACTCCTTTTTTCCTTAATGGTCAAATAAAATTGTCTATCATTTATATAGTATGTTACATATATATTTCTATTCATTCATTTACAATGCTATACTTATCATTAAATACACATGATATCTATTGTCTATAAGATAAATAAGTGAATATAGATATGCAGAGATAGATAAATATATATAGATATAAATATAAATATGTAAATAAATGTATCACGTTAGTTCATCAGTAGTTCTTGCTAATTTACCAATCACAAGTGTCTGTTTGTTCCTCAAAGACTGGTGGTTTTTTTTTTTAGTAGTTAATCCTTTTCCTCAGTTGGCTCTTTAAGAAAGAAAAAGTTCTGAAAGTCCTTCTAAATGAGTATTATAGTTCCATCTTGTCAGAGCTCATAAAGTCTTTTGTTTCTTCTTCCTCTTTGAGTCCCATATGTAAAGGTTTCCCCCCCTCCTCCAAAATGTCTTCTCAGCTCACGAAATGCATAACCACCATTCTCTCTGGCAAAATTTCTTTTCTAGCACACACAGTACTTTCACTTTTCAAACACTGTTCTCAAAAGTCAGTTGATATTTCAGAAAAAGAGAAAGAAAAAGAAAGGAAAGTAATGTGTGAGAGGTGTGAGTGAATTCACTCATTCACTCACACCTCTCACACATTACTTTCCTTTCCAATATTTGATAGCTCGTAGTCTCCGCTCCCACTGCCAGATTGCTGCTATTTCACCTTTCTGGAGTCTCACTTCACCGCTAGTATATCATGTCATTTCGCAATTGCTGAGAGTTTTTCCTTTCCTTTCTCTACTTATTTCTCTTCTTGCCAATTCTTCAAACTGCTTTTCACTCTTCTCTTCCTATTTGAACCATCGTATCATCACACTTCTGGATCCGCCATGCCAGGCCGATTTCTTCTGTGCCTAATCAGAGAGTTCTTGCCGAACAGGAGCTTGCACCACTCTCTATTCAGGCTCCAAGGATACCCTTCTACTTCATCAATCCCTCCAAGATCAGACTTGCCCGTAGGGGCTTTAAAACATGGAAAATCAGGTATAAATGAGTGGAGCCCCACTCGTTCACCCCGCAACAGTGTGACGTCACTGCCAGAAGTCCAAGCTGTGGGCTTCATTTGTGTACCGCCGACGGCCTCAGCCAATCGGCTGCAGAGTGGCCCCATGCCTGCTCTGGACAGAGTCTAGGCCGTGGCAGGGTGCACAGGCACAGCAGGACTTCCTTGTGCGGAGGCTTAGCTTGACTTGTCTGTCAAGCAGCAGTGCCGGTTCCCTTGCGCTGCTTCCCTCCTCCTCCTCCTCTTCCTCCTCCTCCTCCTCCACCTTCTCTTCTCCGCCAGCTTCAAGGCTGGGCAGGGCTCAAAGCAGCAAGCAGGAAGACAAGGTGACCACGACTTTCTCTTCCTCCTCCTTGCAAGGTTCATTGAGTTCATTTTGTAAGCTCGCCCAACGTTTCCATGGTCTTTGGGGCTTTTGTGCAGCAAATCACCCTCTTCATCCTTCTCCGCAGCTCTAATGCGTGCAAAAGCAGGGAGAACTGTCAGGTTGCCCCTCCTACCCACCCCCGATCCCTGTCTTTGACCCTGCAATCATGGGTTTTTAATTCGCGAGGAAGGAAGAGAGAAACCCTCACCATCCCACTCGAGGACCAATTAGATTTTCTTGTTGCTCGCGGCGGAAATCCAGCCTTTGTGTGGGAGAGAATTGCTTCCTGCTGGCCGGGCAGCCCTTGGGGGAGAGAAAGAGACAAGAAAGAAAGAGAGATAAAAAAAGAGAGAAAGAAAAAGAAAGAAAGAGGAAGGAAGGGAGAGAGAGAGAGAGAGACAAGAAAGAAAGAGAGACAAGAAAGAAAGAGAAAGAAAGAGGAAGGAAGGGAGAGAGAGAGAAAGGAAGGAAGGAAGCACCACAAACCCTGGCACTAGACTGGCTTCAGAAGACACTTTGAAACAGCACAGCAATCTAGGGCTGGAAGGGATCTCGGAGGTCATCTAGTCCAACCCCCTGTTGCAGCAGGAAACTTTACATCATCTGGATTATTTTGGTGCCTCTAACAGAGAAGAAAATTGCCAAAAAGGAAAAGGAGTTTACTAGGACAAGGCTGCCATGCAGAGGAAGGCAGAGATAGTCCTTGACTTATGACCACAATTGAGGCCAAAATTTTGGTTGCTAAGCAAGACCGTTGTTAAGTGAGTTTTACCACATTTTATTCAATCCATGAGATCTCCTGGTTCTAACAGTGAGTGATGTCAAGTTGGCCCTGCCCACCCGGTCACATGACCACCAAGCCACACCCATCCAGTCACATGACCATCAAGCCATGCCCACCCCGGTCACATGCCCACCAAGCCATGCCCCACCAAGCCATGCCCATAGAACCAGTAGAGAAAAATTTTGGATTTCACCACTGGTTTAAACATTGTTCAGATATAGGGATGAACCTATGAGGAAGTACTTCCCGGTTTCCTGGCATTTAAATCAACCAGTTTATGAGTTGCAGTCATAAGCCTAACTTTGTTAAAGACAGCTCTCTTGCATCAAGAAATATGTTATTTTTCAGAGCAGAACTTTTTGTTTATATATTCTTTAAACAATTGTCAGTGTATTCATTTCTGAAAAATAGTCTTTTAAATTAAGATTTGAGTTTCAGTTTTCTAAACAAGTCAATGAACTCTTCAGAGACATTGTGAACATGAATGAAGAATGTAGTAGAGCAGAAATTTATTTCTTCATATTGTTGTCAAGTTGGATATCTTCTGATTCCCAAATATATGAAAGTGAAATAAAGAAAATGGATTCCTTAAGAATGAGGCATTTATTTGGACCTATTTCAGTCAAGTTTCTATATTATTTGAGAAGTGAAATGCCTTTGTGCTTTGGATGATTTTCACTGCTAAATATCCAGAATGTATGTGTTTGGGAGGGAGGGGTGAGAGAAAGAAAGGAGCCTTGTTAGTTTTCAGTTTTTGAAGAACTTCCAATAATGTCGATCATGGTATTCTCCACATACAGAACTGGAACAGTAGAATAGTTTTACAATGTCTCAAAGTTTTAAGGGAGAAGAGGCCCAAAATGTGATCTTGCTGCTACCCCAAGATGTGTATGTAACCTGAAGGCTGTACTTAGCTGGCATTATTGCCCATTGTTAGATCAGGCGCAGGAAAGAAGACAAGACCAGCGGGGTCTGTTCAACAAGTTTTATTCAGCTCTTAACTAAGTCAGAACAGACGAACGGCTGTGCTGCCGGAGCCCTTTTTATAGCGCTCCGGCAGACCAGCCGTCCAATGACAGCGGTTTAACTTTCCCGCCCGGAGGATTAACCAATCCCCGGCCGGATGTCCTTATAAGGACATAACACTCCTCCCCCCCTAGATGAAACATGGTTCAGCTCGTGTCACTCAACAAACGTAGTCACGCAGGTAGGCGGGACGTCTGGAAGCCCTGCTCGACCTGCGCAGTTCATTCTGTTCTCCGTCGTCCGTCTGGAAGGTGGCTGCTCCGGTGTCCTCCGACCCTCGCCCCTGGGATGCCTGCCGCTGGGTCGTTGAAGGTGCCGGCCCTGTCCGTGCGCCTCCGGCCTTGCTGCTGGGCTGCGAAGTGGTCGTTGCAGGTACCGGCTCCGGTGTGCCGCCTCCCGACCCGCTGTTGGAATATATCTGCTGGTCCGGTTGGTCTCTTCCCTGTCCTGGGTGCCGATCGTCGTGGACCGGTAAGTCCCTTGGGTTTTTTATATTTTTTGCAAATTGTCCGTATCTTTTAGACTTGTGTTGGTCGACCCTGTCTGGGTGGTGCAGGTCGACCTGGTCGGGTCGTTGTTGCTTGGGCCGGGGGTCAGCTGGACGGAAGATTTCAGACGGGTGGTGTAGTTCTTGCATGCAGGGGTGTCGTAGGCCTCCCTCACCGGGTCGTTGTTGGCCCTCTCGGTTGGGCATGTCCCGGTCTACTGGCGTTCCCTGGAGTTCCCTGCCGTCGGGGTGGCGTTGGGCCGCCTTGCCGGGGAGGCGTGAGTTTTCGTTGCCGTGGAGTCCCCTGTCTACTCGGCAGTTGCAGTACGGTAGCTGGTCTGCTGGCTGGCCGGTCATGTTGGGGTGGTACGGCCCTTCCTCGACTGGGTGTTGCAGGGCTACCTCACAAGGGTGGTGTTGTCCTGCCCTGCCCGAGTGGCGTTGCCCTACCTCGACGGGGTGGTTTTGGCCTGCCCTGTAGGGGTGTTGTTGTCCTACCTCGTCGGGGTGGTTTCGGCCTGCCTTGTAGGGGTGTTGTTGTCCTACCTCGTCGGGGTGGTTTTGGCCTGCCTTGTAGGGGTGTTGTTGTCCTACCTCGTCAGGGTGGTTTTCGCCATCCCCTTCCCACCGCTTCCGGAGTTGGTCGATGTGACGTCTACAGACCACTCCATCTTGCAGTTCGATAGTGTAGGACTTCGGGCCGGTTGAGCTCTCGATTCTCCCTTTAAGCCATTTCGGCAGGCCGTGGAAATTAAGCGCGAAAACCGGATCTCCTGCGGAGAAGGCTCGGAGGGGGCGGCTCGCGGTTGCGGTGACCTCGGAGTGGTACAGGGGGTGAAGTCGGTCCAGGGGTGACCTCAGCTTCCTGCCCATCAGCATTTCGGCCGGGCTCTTTCTAGTGGTGGCATGCGGCGTAATATGCTGAATCAAGAGGAAGTTGTCGATCTTCTCTTGCCAATCGCCCGGCCCCATCCTGGCAAGGGCCTCTTTAGTGAACCTCACCATCCTCTCAGCTTGTCCGTTGCCAGCCGGTCTGTAGGGGGCAGAGAGGGCATGGCGAATGCCCAAACTGGCCAGGAACTCCTCCATTGGTTTCGAGGTCAGCTGCGGGCCGTTGTCGGAAACAAGGATGTCCGGCAGCCCGTGGGTGGCGAATAGTCGCCGGAGGGCTCTAATGGTGACTTCAGTAGTGATGGATGCCAGGGGAATGACCTCAAGCCACTTGGAAAATGCATCCACCACTATTAGCAGGAACTTCCCTTGCATCGGGCCCGCAAAGTCTATATGTATTCGCGCCCACGGGTTGCTTGGTGTTTCCCATTCCGCAATAGGCGTTTGCGGAGGGGCGGGGCGGACTTCTTGGCACGGATCACATCTGGAGACCCAGTTCTCAATGTCTTTGTCCAGTGATGGCCACCAGACGTAGCTCCGTGCCAGTCCCTTCATGCGCACGATGCCAGGGTGCCCCTTGTGCAAAGTCTCCAATGTCTTTAGGCGCAAAGCCTGGGGAACCACAACCCTGTCACCCCACAGTAGGCAGCCCTTCATGGTTGACAGTTCCTGCTGCCTCTTTGCAAACGGCTTGAAGTCGTCGGTCAACGGTTCCGCAGGCCAGCCGCGCAGCACCCAAGACATCACTTGCTTCAAAGTCCGGTCTTTCTGGGTTAGTGCCGCGACGTCTGCGGATGTGACTGGGCAAGCCAGGTCGCCATCGATGTGATGCAGTCCCAGGGTGGGGGCAGGGTCCTCCACTAAGTCCTTTGACGGGCATCTGCTCAAGGCGTCAGCGTTGCAGATGTTACTGCCGGGCCTGTGGCAAAGTTCGTAAGAGTACCCGGCCAAAAAAATTGCCCAGCGTGTCATCCTAGGCGATGAATAGTTCGG
>WNWU01013131.1:234167-251560 GCA_012654045.1 Ptyas mucosa
GAGAAATAGGCGATGGGGGCTTCCTTCCCGTCCGGGAATTGATGGCTGAGGACTGCTCCGACGCCATAGGGGGATGCGTCGCAAGTCAATAGCAGGGGGAGCGTCTCGTGGTACTGGATGAGGACACTCTCGGAAGAAAGCAGGTTCTTGACAGCTCTGAATGCTGCTTCCTCTTCCTTCCCCCACCTCCAGGAAACCGCCTTCCCCAGCAAGCGATGGAGCGGTTCAGCCACGGAGGCTTTCTGTTTCAGGAAAACACTGTAAAAATTCAGTAGTCCCAGAAACGCCTGAAGCTCCGTCTTGTTTTGGGGGGCTGGAGCTTCATGGATAGCCCTAACCTTAGATTTAGTGGGGTGAATGCCGTTCTTATCAATGAGATAACCCAGGAACTCGACTTCCTGGACCCCGATGATGCACTTGTCCCTCCTGACTCTCAAACCCTTCTCCTTGAACCGCTGCAAAACCATGCGCAGTCGCTCAAGTAGTTGGGCTTTGGAGTGGCCGGAGATCAAGACATCATCGAAGTAAGGGACCGCCCCTGGAATGCCTTGAAGAAGGCGTTCCATAAATGATTGAAAAATACCTGGGGCTGCGCTGACCCCAAATTGGAGGCGCGTGCATTTAAATGCCCCTCTATGCGTGACAATAGTTTGTGCCTCCGCAGTTTTTTCATCCACTGGCAATTGCTGGTAAGCTTGGGCCAGGTCCAATTTTGCGAATATTGATCCGCTCCCAAGTGAGTGCAGCAGATGTTGCACCACTGGAACCGGATATGCGCTCTGCTGGAGGGCCTTATTTATAGAACACTTATAGTCGGCGCAGATGCGCACAGACCCATCATGCTTCATCGGGGTCACAATGGGGGTCTCCCATGCAGCATGATCGATCGGTTCCAGGACCCCCTGGGCGACAAGCTTATCTATCTGGGCGTCGACCTTGGGCCTCAGGGCGAACGGAACCCTGCGGGGCTTAAGCCTAATTGGGGTGACATTTTTGTCCAAATTGAAGGAAATGGGTTTCCCCACAAATTTCCCCAGCTTACCATCGAAGACTTCCTTGAACTCTTCGATGATGGCGTCGAGTTCGTCCCTACGAATTTGATGGATCCCGCTGATAGACAGCCCCAATGGCTCGAACCACTCCATCCCCAGCAGGCTCGGGCGGTTTCGCCCCACGATAGTGATGGGTAGGACGCCCTGGAAGTCGTGGTAGGTGACCCGGAGCGAAGTCCTCCCCAGGATCTCAACAGGGTTGCCGCCGAAATCGACAAGCCGGGCCCGTAGGGGCTTGAGGCCTTTCCTCGAGATGCCCGGTTTCAGGCGCTTTAACTGGTGCCAGTCCATGATGGAGTAGTTCGATCCCGAATCAACCTCCATAGAGCAGGGTGTTCCCTCCACGATTACGGTGGCATGGAACTTTGCGGCCGCATCGTCAATGGTGTGGATGCCGGAGGACAGCTGCTCAGTTCTGACCGCCGCGTAGCCGCCGCCTCGTTGCTGAGACCTGGTAGAGGACCGTTTGGATGGCCTCTGGTTGTCTTGCCGTTTCTCGCCCCAGCCGGGGGGAAACGGACCCGGGGTAGGTGCTTCGGCCCTGCAGGCTTCAGCGATGTGCCCCCGCTTGTTGCAGCGTCGGCAGATAGCGTCTCTCCAACGGCACTTAGCTCTGGCATGGCTTCCTTTGCAGCTGCCGCAGGGCTCGATCCGGGCGCCATCTTGTGTGCGCTCGCGACGGTTTTGGCGGGAAACCTTGTGAACGGCCATTTCGTCGTCGGAGCAGGAGCTGGCAGACGACTCCTCAGACGAGCTCTTAGGTTGGCGGTGCAATTTGTGCACCCCTTTAGCCCTACTCATGGCGGCAGCCGCCTTTTCTGAGATTTCGGCTGCGATTGCCTCCTCAACGACGTCTTTCAACGCAATCTTCTTTCGGCTGAGGAACTTACGTTGCAGTCCAATGTCCCTCATGCCGAAGACAATGCGGTCTCTGATGGCGTTCTCAACGTTGTCAAACTCGCAGTTTGACGCGAGTTGCCGCAGAGCTGCCACAAAGTCCTTGATGGGCTCCCCTTCCAACTGATTCCTTTGCTGAAAGGTGAATCTGTTGGCAATGGGAGTTCCAGTGGGAGCGTAGTGCTCCTTCAGCACGTCTTGCAGATCGGCCCAAGACATCTCCTCGATGTTCCTTGGGGACACGAGGTCGATGGCCATCTCAAGCACCTCGGAGCCGCAATGCGCTAGGAACAGGGCTCGTTTCCGTTCATCGGAGAGGTCTTGATAGTTGTTTCCCCGCAGAAACTGGCGGAAACGAACCAGATAGGAGGTCCATTTCTCCACTCTGGGGTCGAATTTGGAGATCGGAGCCATCGCGGCTTGTGACGCCTCCATCTTCAGTGACTTCAGCTCAGTGAGAAATTCTCGATGAGTGACTTAGCTCCGCGTGGCGGTTCTTTTCAAATCCTTCGTCGCCAGTGTTAGATCAGGCGCAGGAAAGAAGACAAGACCAGCGGGGTCTGTTCAACAAGTTTTATTCAGCTCTTAACTAAGTCAGAACAGACGAACGGCTGTGCTGCCGGAGCCCTTTTTATAGCGCTCCGGCAGACCAGCCGTCCAATGACAGCGGTTTAACTTTCCCGCCCGGAGGATTAACCAATCCCCGGCCGGATGTCCTTATAAGGACATAACACCCATGATTTACATTTGTTTTCATAATACATTAAAACTTGAGTGACTAGTTTATTTTTCATTATTTCGTGTAGGATATTTAATTGGATACCTAAAGGTTCCATTTGGTTCCTTAGGCATTAATTTTTATATTATGTCACTAGAAATGTATTTAATAAAATTTATATGGCCTTTCAGCTTATTCTCAGAGACTAGGCTTCTTACAGATAAAACATAATATAAAAAACAAACACTCAATAACACTCCCCTCTCTCCCCAGCAACAACAGTCAATTAAATAATCTATTTGATAGGCTTACCATCTCACTCTATGTTCCTGAGGCCCACTGCAAAAGCAGGTGTTCAGAGCCTTGTGAAAGAGTCTCAAATTGGGGGCCAGTCTTATCTCTGCAGGGATGATATTCCGTAGGGTGGGAGCAACCATGGAGAAAGCCCTCCTACTTGATCCCACTAGATGTACTTTTTAGGAGATGGGATACGTAACATTCTCCACCTCCCCATTCTGGTGGATTGGGTAGATATGACTGGGAAAAGACAGTACTTCAAATAACCTGGTCCCATGCCATGTAGGGCTTTAAAGATAGCAACCAGCATCTTCAATTGGAGCTGGAAGCAGCCAGTGCAGCTCCCACAAGATAAATGACACATGTACATCTAGACAAACATAAAAGCATGTGGGTTGCTGGATTTTGAACCACCTGAAGATTCCAAATACTTTTCAGAAGCAGCCCCATGTAGAGTGCATTGCAATAGTAAAGACAGAAGGTGACTAAGGCATGAGTGACTATAAGCAGAGATTGTTGGTCCAGGAAAGGGCATAACTGGTACACAATCCACATTTGCATAAAGGCTTTCCTAGTCATCTGCCACCTGTTCCATGAACTGGAGTTATAAACTCTCAGACCCTCTCAGAACCATGGTGAGTTAAGTTATGCACTTAACTCACCATGGTTCGAGACATAACGGTGTCATCAGCATATTGATATCTCAGCCCATGGTGGCAGATGATCTCACCCAGGGGTTTCAAGTAGATGTTAAACGGAAGCAGAGAAAGTATCAAGCCCTGCAGGACCTACATAGCAAGAGTTAAGGACCAGACTTTTGCTTCCTATCAACATGGAAAGTAATCACAGAGGAAGGAAGTGAACCAGAGCAACAGAATTCCCCCATTCCAAACTCCTAAAGTCCTTCCAGAAGGATACCATGATTGATAGTATCAAAAGCCGCTAAGCCAAGTAGAGTGAGGGTGGATACACTACCACCATCCTGCTCACACCAGAATTCATTTAAAAGTGTGACCAATGTTGTTTCTGCCCCATAACCAGGCCTGAACCCTGACTAGAAAGAGTCTAGATAATTAATTTCATCCCAGGATCTCTCACAGCCACCTCAACAACTTTCCCCAAAAAGGAAAGATAGGACATGGGATAAAAAATATGTAATATGGTGGAGTCTAGTAATGACTTCTTAAGAAGAGGATGAACCTGCCTCAGATGCCTCCACTGGACCAGCAACCATGCCAGCATCTAACTGGAAAAAAATCCAAACAATTTTGTCTTCTAGAAAACAAGAAAATTCCATCCCCCTTCAGATAGATCTCTGTATTCTTCCCCAGGAAAGACGGCTCACCTTAAAGGGGATTGCTGGCCAGTTATCTGCATTAGAATATAATAGAGCTGGAAGGGACCTTGGAGATCTTCTAGTCCAGCCTCCTGCTCAAGCAGGAGAACCTATAAAATCTCACACAAGTGACTGTCCAGTCTCTTCTTTAAAAACCCCAGTGATGGAGCACCCACAATTTCTGAAGGCAAGCTGTTCCACTGGATAATTGTCCTGTTAGGAAGTTTCTCCTTAACTCCAGGTTGTTTCTCTCTTTGATCAGTTTCCAACCATTATTTCTTGTCCTGCCCACTGGGGCTTTGGAGAATAATTTGACCCCCCCCCCTTTCTTTGTGGCAGCCCCTGAAATACTGAAATATTGCTATCATATCACCCTTTATTCTTCTTTTCTTTGGACTAGCCAGACCCAAAACCTGCATCCATTCTTCATATGTTTTAGTCTCCAGGCCTTTGATGATCTTAGTTGTTCTTTTATGAACTTTTTCCAAAGTCTCAACATCTTTTTTGTAGTATGGTGACCAAAACTGGTTGCAGTATTCCAGGTGTGGTCTTACTAGGGTTTTGTAAAGTGGCACTAATACTTCACATGATCTTGATTCTCTGCCTCTGTTTATACAATCCAGGATTGTATTAGCTTTTTTGGCTGTTGCTGCACATTGCTGGCTGATATTCAAATGATCATCCACTAGGACTCCAAGGTCCCTCTCACAGTTTTGAGCCAAGTCACCTAATCTGTACTTATATCTTTGATTTTTCTTGCCTAAATGTAAAGCTTTGCTTTTCTCCACATTAAAATTCGTTTTGTTGGATAGGGCCCATTGTTCAAGTTTGTCAAGATCTTTTTGGATACTGAGCTTGTCTTCTGGGCTTTTACTTAGGCTTTGCCACACAAATTGCCACCAACTAGGCTTTAGTAGCAGCTATTAGCCATATTTGATTGAGTTTGTCTCTTGTCATCTACCAGTGGCACTCTAGACATCTCTATCCATTTCATCCCTCTCAATTCCCCCATATACCATGGTAGATGAAGAGGTTTATGAGTTAGAAGAGGTTGCATAGGCACAATCCTATCCAGAGCTCCTTCACCTCTTATTCCAAGCAGTGACTAGAAACTCAACAGAACTGTATAGCAGATCCTGCAGTTATAACTGCCAGTTTCTTCTGAAACCCAACAGGGTCCATTAGTCACTGGGGGTGAACCAACCTAATAGATCCTATCTCTCTGTGGGGAGGTTCAGCTCTGGATAGGATTGTGCCCATGAAACCTCATATAACTTATAAACCTCATCTATACCAGGCTGTGATCTGACTTTGACAGGGAGACCAAAGATAGGTCTACCAATTCCAGGTCTGATAGGCATTGCTCTGAGAAGACACCAAGTTGGATGTGTAACCACAATTCCTAATCATGCTTGGATAATCTGGGACAGGCCCATGGAATTAATGGTTTCCATGAAATCCTGAGTTACCTCTGACCTCACCCCTAGGGATAACAGATTGAAGTCTCCCAGAACTATTATCCCGGGGAACTCCATTGCCAGACCTGCTGGACCTGTGGTGAAGTCCAGGAGCCTAGATAGGGAAGCTTCCAGGAAGAAGTGAGGTACAAGTGAGCTCCTAGGTACAACAGCAATCCCACATGATCCCTTGAACCCAACTTAAGAAAAAGGGTCACACAGCTGGCCATTTGTGAAGTTATTTCTTTGGAGACTGTCAGAGATTCTCTGATGACAATAGCCCACACTTTCAGGTTAATGATAATTTAAAGCTGACCAGCCCTTTAAGACTGAGGATGAGTCAGCAGAGTTACTTCCTTTTAAGAAGCTGCCTATAAAAGGGAAGCCATTAGAGTGTGTGTTTCTCTCTCCTCATGTTCTCTCTCCATTGTAGTTACCAGTGTATTTCTATCCATGTGTGCTTCCTGTTATAGTTGAAGATTGATTGATTGCCTGGTTTTGCTTAGCACGTGTATGTAGATATATATAACTTGTAGATAAACCACTGTTTGAAAAACCTCTGTGTACTGTATTTTGCTCCTGGGTTGTCTCAAAATAGTAGTGTACACTCTGACAGGTTATGGGCCCAGTCCAGAGAGAAGGCCAGAGTGACTAGAGCAGGGGTCGGCAACCTTAAACACTCAAAGAGCCACTTGGACCAGGAAAAAAACCCCAACAACACATGGAGCCACGAAACCTGGATGGGCGTGGCCAACTCGATGTCACTCACTCCCACCCAATCACATGACCCTTAGCTATGCCTACCCAGCCATGTCTTTCTCCCTATCTCCCTCTCTTCCCCCTCTTTCTGTATCTGTGTCTCTGTCCCTCTTCCTATCTTCCCCTCTTTTCTCCCCTCTATGTCTCTCTCCCTCTGTATCTCTCTCTCTCCCCCTCTCTACGTATCACTCTGTGTGTCTCTATGTCTCTCTCTCTCTCTCTGTGTGTGTGTGTGTGTCTCCTCCCTCCCTTCAGGCGACCATCCTCCTCCTCCCCTCTTCTCTCATAACCCCCTAGCCGGCTGTGGCTGAGTCAGGAGCATGTGTATGCGCAGGGAGACCCTCCTCAAGCAAACGCCAAAGTGCAGCAAAGGCACGGACGGGGTGGGCGGCTGCTTCTTAGGAGGGTCTTAATAGGTCACAGCTTCTCTCCTGCACTAATGCTCCAGCCATCACCTTGCCATGTCATCCCCCACTCCCAGCAGCTCTTCAGCCAAGTGCGGAGGGTGCGAACTCCAGCCCGAAGCGGCAGGAAGTGAAGGCTGCCTTACGTGCAAATGTGGAGTGAAGGCAGGTACAGGACTGCTTCACTCCTGCACTTTCTGGTGACCCCCTTCCCCCTCCTCCTCTCAGGATGCCGGGATAGCTGTGGCTGAGCCACGCATGAGAAGACTCTTCTCAAGCAAGCGCCAAAGCTCAGGAAAGGCGCACGTGGGGCGGGAAGCAGCTTGCTTAAGGAAGGTCTCCCTATGTGTGCACACGCTCCTGGCTGAGCCACAGATGGCCAGGGGGTCATGAGAGGAGGGGGGGAGGAGGGGGGAGGAGAGTGCAGGAGCGAAGTAGCCCTGTACCTGCCTTTGCACCACATTTGCGCGTAAAGCAGCCTTAGCTTCCTGCCGTTTCAGGCTGGAATCCAAAAAATAAGAGGGGTGAGGGGCGGGGCCAACCAGTGATGGGACAGGGAGCCACAGCAGAGGGCCCAAAGAGCTGCTTGCAGCTCCGGAGCCATAGGTTGCCAACCCCTGGACTAGAGAGACTAGAGAGAAGAGAAACCCAGTGAGAGCTTGCACCACAGCCAAAGGTGTTGTGCAACATGGTTTGATAGTAGTTAGTGGCTTGTGAAAGAAAGCAGGCAGCTTGGCCTCTATCGGCGTAATAGGAGGAGGTTTTTTATGGTTTCTCAGCTGAATAAGACAAACTACCTCTCCTGGAATGTGAAGATGGAGATGTACCTGCAGAAGAAGGAGTTGTGGACGATTGTTTCTGATCCACCAGCAGTCCTGGATGATGGGGACCAGAGAAGAAAAGAAACGGCACTAGCCAGCATAATTCTGGTTTTAGAAGACAGTCAGCTGATACATGTGAGAGGTCTCCAGTTTGCGAAAGAGGCTGGGAGGCTTTGCACAATGTGTATGTGAGAGAGACTGCAGGCAGTAAAGTGTTGCTGACACAGAGACTGTATAAAGCACAGCTGAAGCCGGGGGAAAGCATGTCCACACATCTGCAGGATATGAGAAGGACATTCCTTGAGTTAGAGGACAGAGGAATGACTTTACTGAGGCACACAAGGTGTATATGGTGCTCAGTTCCTTGGACAGTTCATGGGACACTCTTATGACTAGTCTAGAGTCCATGCAAGAGTGGGATTTCACCAGGGGTGAAATGCTACCGGTTTGGACTGGTTCTGCTGTCCAGGTAGGGAAATTTTGACTGGTTCAGAGAACCAGTAAGGAAAATCCCCCTCCTCTCACCTCTCCTATATTCTGTTGTTTATTAGTTCAGCTGATAAGCATGGCAGAGCGATGCCTCAGCTGAGCTAAGAAACAGCAAATGAGTCTTAGTCTCATTTGCCCTCAACTAGAATAATAAAGGGAAATTTTTCTTGGGCAAAGCATGTGAGCCATTGCCTCCTTTCAGTGGTCCATGAAAGTACATCTATAGTATGTAGATAATAAAGTTGAAAAAAGGTGAACAACATTTTTACAGAACTATAATTACGTTGAGGCTGAGTGTGACAAGGAATGGCTGGGAAGGGAGGGGCCAGGTGATGCACCCGTTGACATGAGTGACATTGAGTTGGCCATGCCTACCCAGTCACATGACCAAGCCACGCCCACAAAGCCACACTCACAGAACTGGTAGGGAAAGTGTCAGGTGTGCTTCCTTCAAAAACCAGGAAAGAAATAACCAGACTCCATTGTTGTAAACAAATCTGTACTTTTACTGGCAAAGAACTGAATGCAACCAAGCAAAGCTGAAACTAAGGATTTTACCCGCGAACCTGCATATACAAATCATCCCCTCCCATTGTCCATCATAAATCATCCAATCCACAGGTCTTCTAGGGGTCAGGTGGAAGCACGTCTGCCCGCATCATCAATCAGGAATGTCATGACGGTTGGCTCGATAACAGTGGTTTCGATTTCCCCTTCTAAGCATACTAGCCTCTAAGTAAGTTTCATTTTCGCCCCCCCCATAGCCCACATACCCCCTCCCCCTTTCTATGGCAGCCAAGCAGTAAGGCGGAGGCTGACATTCGGCCTCTGTGCAGCAGAGACGTTAGTCCTAAATAGGGAAAGAGAAAACAACAAAGAGAAACAATATAACACAGATATTAGGGTTTATCAGGATACTTGGTGTGAAACAATTGTACTTTCTTCGGTGCCCGGACATCACGTTTGTTCACCCATTCAGCTTGCGATAACGGGAAATGTTTCCAGGCCACCAGATATTGCACCTTACCATGGTACTTTCTAGAGTCCAGGATCTCTTTAACCTCAAAATGTTGCTCTCCTTCTATTAAAATGGGGACAGGTGCAGGGGCCTGACCTGGACGCAAAAGAGATAAGTGCTCTGGTTTTAACAAGCTAACATGAAACACAGGGTGGATCCGTCTCAAAGTTTTTGGTAGCTCCAACTCGACTGTGACTGCATTAATAAGTCTAGTGATAGGGAATGGACCTACATACTTCGGCCCAAGCTTTTTAGATTTTTGAGAGGTCTGCAAATACTTGGTGGAAAGGTAAACTCTATCGCCCACTTTATAGACCTGTGGCGAACACCTTTTTTTGTCAGCTTGAGATTTATGGGCTTGGTGGGCCTCATCTAACGCTTTTCGAGTTACTGCCCAAGTACTTCTGAGTTGTTCAATCCACTCAATCAAAGAAGGATTCTGTGGGTCCCCTTGAGGCAGCTCGGGGATAGGAACAAAGTCTCGGCCCAATGCTATCTTAAATGGAGTGAACCCGGTGCTACTATGAATGGAGTTATTATATGCCACCTCGGCGAATGGCAACAAATCTACCCAGTCGTCCTGTTGGTAATTTATGTAACACCTCAGGTACTGTTCTAGCACACCATTGGTTCTTTCACAAGCCCCATTTGTCTGGGGGGAGGAGGTGGGCGGAGCTTAAGCCCTGGGCGGAGCCTATCAACTTTAAAAATTCCTTCCAAAATTTGGACGTAAATTGTACACCTCTGTCAGAAATTATCCATTTAGGAGCTCCATGCAATCGGTAAACATGTTGAATGAACAATTTTGCAAGGGTTTTAGCTGAAGGGATTTTGGAGCAAGGAATGAAGTGCACTTGTTTGGAAAATAAGTCCGTCACTACCCAAATGACTGTGCACCCCTCATTCTCTGGTAAGTCAACAATAAAATCCATGGATATCTCCTTCCAGGGGGCGCTCGGTCTTGCCACACTTTGAAGTAAGCCCGGGGTTTTCCCTGGAGGTCTTTTAGCAGAAGCACACACCGGGCAGCTTGCCACATACGCTTCTATGTCCTTTTTGAGTGCAGGCCACCAGAATTGTCTCTTGACGAGTTGCAAAGTTTTAACAAAACCAAAATGTCCCGCCATTTTGGCGTCATGAGCGTACTGCAACACTGTTGTCCTTAAGCTGGCAGGAACATACAATTTAGCCCCAATCCATGGTAGTCCATCACGGAGGGTGCATTCATTTGAGTGATTTTTAAACCATTCGTCCATTCTCAGGGCTTCACGTAGTTTTTGAAGCAAATTGCCCGAGAGGGCCGGATCGGTCTTCATTTGTGATCTGATAGTTACCGGCGCTGCTAGTTGTGTCGAAGGGACGATAGGACGCACCACCTCCGTCTTTGTGCTGTTGTATTGAGGAAGTCTGGAGAGTGCATCTGCCATGAAATTCTTCCCTCCAGGAAGATATCGCAGGGTGAAATTAAACCGGTTGAAGTGTTGGGCCCAACGAACTTGTTTTGGTGATAGTTTACGCGAGGTCTTCAACGCTTCTAGATTTTTATGGTCAGTCCAAACCTCGAACGGATGCTTAGCCCCCTCCAGAAAATGTCTCCATGTTAACAAAGCCCAGCGCATCGCAAAAGCTTCCTTCTCCCATATGGCCCATCTCCTTTCGGTTTTGGACAGTTTCCAAGAAGTGTAAGCACAGGGTTGCAAATTCCCTTCGGCATTCTTTTGCAGAAGTACTGCCCCGATGGCCACGTTGCTGGCGTCCGCCTGTACTACAAAAGATTCTTCCATGTTCGGGTGTTTGAGAACTGGTTCAGCAGCAAACAGCCGTTTCAACTTTTCAAATGCTGCTTGGCACTCCATAGTCCATTCAAGAGGCTGGGAGGGTTTTGGTTTTAATTCCCCCTTTGACTTTAGAAGATTGGTTATGGGTAGTGCGATTTTGGTGAACGAGGGGATAAATTGTCTATAAAAGTTAGCAAATCCCAGGAAACTCTGCAGTTGCTTGCGGGTGCGTGGCGCGGCCCATTCCATTACTGCCTTGACCTTTCCAGGATCCATCTCTATTCCCTCATGCGATATGCGATACCCCAGGTAGTCAATTTTGCTTTGGTGGAACTCACACTTAGAAAGTTTGGCATATAGTTCAGCAGCCCTGAGTTTTTTCCTTAGTTTCAGCTTAATGTCAGGTGTGCTTCCTTCAAAAACCATGAAAGAAATAACCAGACTCCATTGTTGTAAACAAATCTGTACTTTTACTGGCAAAGAACTGAATGCAACCAAGCAAAGCTGAAACTAAGGATTTTACCCGCGAACCTGCATATACAAATCATCCCCTCCCATTGTCCATCATAAATCATCCAATCCACAGGTCTTCTAGGGGTCAGGTGGAAGCAGGTCTGCCCGCATCATCAATCAGGAATGTCACGATGGTTGGCCGATAACAGTGGTTTCGATTTCCCCTTCTAAGCATACTGGCCTCTAAGTAAGTTTCATTTTCGCCCCCCCCCCCCCCATAGCCCACACTTCCCCTCCCCCTTTCTATGGCAGCCAAGCAGTAAGGCGGAGGCTGACAGAAAGTTTTTAGATTTCATCACTGGATTTAACCATGACATATTTGACTGATTGATTGTTGGAGGAGGAGCAGAAATGGCTGGAGAGACCAGGAAAGGGAAGAAAGAATGCTCAGCACAGACCAGCATCTGCAACAATCCAGGATGCCAGCAGAGCAGCTGAGACAGTTTACACAGTGAAGAGATCAGGAGTGAAATCCAGCAGGTTCTGACAGGTTCTGGAGAACCGGTAGCAGAAATTTTGAGCAGTTCGGAGAACCGGCAAATACTACCTCTAGCTGGCTCCAGTGTGGGGTGGGAATGGAGATTTTGCAATATCCTTCCCCCAGGAGTTGGGTGGGAATGGAGATTTTGCAGTATCCTTCCCCTGTTACACTTGCCTAGCTATGCCCACCACACTACACCACGCTCACCAAGCCATGCCCACAGAACTGGTAGTAAAAATATTTGGATTTTACCACTGGAAGAGATGCTATATGTGTGGTTCTACAGAGCATCTCCAGAGATGCTGCCCTGAGAGGAGAAACAGAGGAGCAATGAGACACATGAGGAGTGGTTCTCCAGCATTGTTTTCCCTGGCAACAACAGCATCTGAAAACACCAGGATCACTTGGTTGTTGGACAGTGGGGCAAGCCAGCATATTGCTAATAATCCACAAGCATTTTCTGTTTTGAAACCAACTATGCAAACATGTGTTAGACTGTTATGGAAGAAAGGAATTAAGAGACATCCCTTCGGGGCAGACAGAGTCAGTTTATTATTATTGCGCAATAAGGATCAGATAGGTATTGATACCTCAAGATCTGAACAGCTTATGAATCTGAAACCACAGTTCTTATATTCTTTCAAACAAAGGATTCTGCTAACACAGCGGTTTTCATTACACAGATACATTCGTTACATTTAATTGACATTTCCTAATTATGAAAGTTTTACATTATTCTGGCCAAACAATCATAATTCTTCTGTAGATTACTGGGGCATAGATTCAAATTATCTCCTGTTGCCAGAAGGATCCCTGGCTCCGTGGATCCCCTTGACCTGGCCCACCTCTAAGCTATATGTCACCAGTCTGTTCCTATCTTCTGACACGTAGGGGGCCTCCTTCTAGCCAGAAGGAATTTGGCTGAGTTTGTACTCTTTCCAGCTGGATGCATTTCTTGCTTTTAGAATAAGTGAATAGAAAGTTGTCCAGTGATCATCTAGCAGATCCCGTATTAATCATATCATTAATATTAACTATAATAAGACTGGCTAATGGTCAAAAGGAAAAGGAAAGGGAAAAGGAAAGTTAATGTGTATGTTCCTGAGATAGGAGAAACATTGCACAATGTCCTATATGTACCTGCATTAGATCATAATCTATTAAGCGTATCCAGGTTAGACAGGCAGGATTACGAAATACTGTTTGCAGGAGGGCAGTACTTCATTAGGAAAGGTAGAAAGATAAGTGCACAAGGGGTTAGGAAGAATGGCCTGCATGTTCTAGAAAGGCAGTAGAATAGTTGTGCACAAACTCATACGAATGCTCCCACACATGACAATTGCGTACATTTGTTGTGTAGGGGGATGGAGCATGCAAGAATTAGAAAGTTGCAGAAGATGCCAGATCTAGTTAGGTGGCATAAGCCACAGCAAAAGCCAAAGCAGTGCAAGATGTATGTAGAGTGCACTGTTGGTAACAAGGAAAAATACAGGATGTATCCTGGGAGTAAGGAAAACCCAAGGCAAACAGAGGTATACATAGGAGACCTGAAGGGTTTAATAAAGGGTTAACTCCTGAGTGGTTCACTGCAAATGAGGTTTGAGTAGATAGTGTTAGAAATGAACTCCATAATTACCAAGAGATATGGTCATAGTCATTGCCTAAGGAACAACAAGATAAATGGAAGAAGCCAAAGTTAAGGAAAATGACAGGCAGGCAGATAAACCAAATTGAGGAGATTGAGTTAGTGAAAAGAGAAAGTAACGGTATCCAGCCAGGAGATGGTAAACAGGATGTAATGGAGATTAATGAGACAGAGTGTACAGAGTCAATAATAATAATAATAACAACAATAACAACAATAACAACAATAACAACAACAACAACAACAACAATAATAATAATAATAATAATTTTATTTCTATACCTCCCTTCTCCCGAAGGACTCAGGGCGGTGTACAGCCTATTAAAAGCACAAGACAAACATCAATTAAAATTATTAAAATTATTAAATAATTCAGCTCAATTTAAGACCCCAAAAATTAAAACACCTGATTTAAAATTATTACATTGATAACCCAGCCTGGCAGAACAACAGGGTCTTAAGGGCACAGCGAAATACCCGGAGGTCGGAGATCTTACGCATTTCCGGGGGCAGTTCATTCCATAGGGCTGGGGCTCCCACAGAGAAGGCCCTCCCCCTGGGTGTCGCCAGCCGGCATAGCTTGGCCAATGGCACCCTGAGGAGACCCTCTCTGTGTGAGCGAACTGGCCGGTGGGAGGCTATTGGTGGCAGAAGTCGGTCTCGAAGGTACCTGGGTCCTATGCCATGGAGGGCTTTAAAGGTGGTGACCAACACCTTGAATCGCACTCGGAAGACCACTGGGAGCCAGTGCAGCTCGCGCAGGAGGGGTGTCACGTGGGCACATCGGGTTGCGCCCATAACCACCCGCGCGGCCGCATTCTGGACCAGTTGGAGCCTCCGAGTGCTCTTCAAGGGGAGCCCCATGTAGAGAGCATTACAGTAGTCCAACCGGGAGGTGACAAGGGCATGAGTGACCATGCGCAAGGCGTCCCGATCCAGAAAGGGCTGCAACTGGCGAATCAGGCGGACCTGATAGAAGGCCCCCCTGGCCACGGCCGTCATATGCTCTTCTAAAGACAGCCGTGCATCCAGGAGGACACCCAGATTGCGAACCCTCTCTGTGGGGGGCAAAGATTCACCCCCAATAGTCAGCGATGGCACCAGCTGACTATATCGGGACGCCGGGAGCCATAGCCACTCAGTCTTGGAAGGGTGAGTCTGAGCCTGTTTCTCCCCATCCAGACCCGCATGGCCTCCAGGCAGCGAGACATCACATTGAGGGCATTGTTGGGGTGGTCTGGGGTGGAAATGTACAGCTGGGTGTCATCAGCGTACAGATGACATTTCACCCCAAAACCACGGATGATCTCACCCAGCGGCTTCACATAAATGTTGAACAGAAGGGGCGAGAGGACCGACCCTTGCGGCACTCCCCATACGAGACGCCTCGAGGTCGACCTCTGCCCCCCTGCCAACACAAACTGCGAGCGGTCAGAGAGGAAGGAGGAGAACCACCGTAAAATGGTACCCCCTATTCCTAACCCCCTCAACCGCTGCAGCATGATACCATGGTCGATGGTATCAAAAGCCGCTGAGAGATCTAATAGGACTAGGACAGAGGAGCAACCCCTGTCCCGAGCCCTCCAGAGATCATCCACCAATGCGACCAGTGCCGTTTCAGTGCTGTACCCCTGTCTGAAGCCTGACTGGCATGGGTCCAAATAGATAGCTTCATCCAGGTGTCGGGGAAGCTGTCATAATGACCATAGGAGTAGTTCCAGCAGCTATAGTAGGAACTGAAGCTGGAGGCAAGGCCATAATGGAAATAGAAAGCATTGTGAATATGTTAAAGCATTCACCTGTTTAACTTTAAATGAGAGAAGTGTCAGGGTAATGATAATTTAAAGCTGACCAGCCCTTTAAGACTGAGGATGAGTCAGCAGGGTTACTTCCCTTTAAGAATTTGCCTATAAAAGGGAGTCTCTCTCTCTCTCTCTCTCCTCATGTTCTATCTCCATTGTAGTTCTTCATGTATGTCTATCCATGTGTGCATCCTGTTATAGTTGAAGATTGATTGATTGATTGCCTGGCTTTACTTAGCACGTGTATGTATATATATAACTTGTAGATAAACTACTGTCTGAAAAACCTCAGTGTACTGTATTTTGCTCCTGGGTTGTCTCAAAATAGTAGTGCACACTCTGACACACACTCCTCCCTGGTCCTGTGGTCTAGGTCGGTGCCATACTCGATAAGCTGCTAGGCACATTTCTAGGAATGTCTGAAGAAAATCAAGTCAACTGATTCTAAAAGCAATGATAATCAGCCTGAAATGGTATGCAGTTGTTGATCATCAGATTACTATTATCTGAAGGCAGCAATAAAAATAAATGAGCCACAGGACCATGAGGCCTATATCTTGGTCCTTGTAATCAGGATAATCCAGAATTCAGTCAAGAAGACACTGCATGAACCTTTTTAGAAATAGGTTAGGCTGGAAAATATTGCGTTCGTTCAGGAAATATTGGAAAAATTGAAGAGGGATAAAGAAAGATCGGGAGGAGAAGAAGCATAGGATATTTAATACTTTCTTAACCTGTTGTTCTTCATTGGTCGTTTTATCAGTAATCTTGCCATTGTATTCAGAATCATCTCCAAATGTGCTCCCCCCCAATAATGTGTTGCAGTAGTGTAATATAATAAAATTAGACACTGTAAAAAAATATAAAAGCCATAGGCAATCTTGTGAATATTATTGGGAGAGAATAGAAAGGGAAATGGGATATTGCAACATAGGTTGCTGAGTAAGGAAATAGTCTACATCTTAAACAACCAAATATATAGATTATGGAGACTTTCAACGTGATAGGAACGAGGGATGAGTGGGAATATAACCTTTTCTGTGATGAATATGAGACCAAAGAATTATCTTGACTGTCTGGTTGTGTTTTTAGTCCTGCTTTCAAAACAAGATCCCCCCCCATAACATTTGATTTGCTGATATTTTAATAACATTATGGAGACAGTTAATAACAGATACCAAATCTAAGTAATGAAAAAGAGATTTTGCAAATGCATGCAAGACAAAAAAAACTAGTACCTATCATAGTCAGTGAATCTATATAAGCAGAGGTGGGATTCTACCGGTTCACACCGGTTCACTAGAACCGGTTGTTAACTTTCTAAGCAGTTTGGAGAACCGGTTGTTAGAAGAAATCTCCTTTTATTTTTTTCCACTTTACAGGGTTAATCCTGTAAGGAATTACAACATTCTGGAGTTGTTTCTAGCCTAATCTTTATTGCCCTGCTTATAGAAACTGCCTCTCCTTTAACCCTTATTACATTCTTGGCAGTACGCCTAGACTTACTGTCGTCTGAGCGGCTCCGGAGATTTTTTTTTCTTTGCTTGATTTTTGTAAAGGTGAAGGGTTGTTTTAAGCTTTATACACTGCTGTTGGGAGGAAATACTCCCCTGCTGGAGTTCTTCCAGCCGGGATGCAATGATCAGCACTTTGAAGAAATAATTGAATAATGAAGCAGAGCTGCCGGAAAGAAGCTTTTAATGACAAGGAACCAAGATGAGTGACATTCAGCAAGTCTTCTTAGCTAGCTAGAAAGATTGACATTCAAACGTGTTTACATACCCTTTCTGACTTTTGGTTCTAAAACTGGTTTTTGATGAAGTTTAATTCTGTGCTTGGTGATGTTTAATCCTGTGTTTATTGATGGGATAATTTTCCCTATTCCCTATTTTATTTATGAAAAAATAAAAAGGTGAAAGGAAAATT